>JAGDQP010049294.1:1722-14535 GCA_022664845.1 Lepisma saccharinum | reverse complement strand
GTCCTCCGAGGCTGTTTCCTTGCTTGTACCATCATATGTAAAGAAAGGAGGGGTGCTGACATTTGACTCACCACGCTGTCAGCTAATACGGGTTGGTGAGCAGCCCATCCATGTTCGTTCGCCAAGCAGTTGCTTGGGTACTAACAGGCCCCACGACGTGAACGTATGGATTGGACATTAGGCGTCTACCCCGGTCGGTTCCCTTAAGTCTCAGCAAGAGGAATTATGGGGTCTCCTCCCAGTTAGTGGCAGAAGTCTTTTGGGGCGACAGTCTCGGTTTCCCGGATGAGCTCCTGCGTAGCCTAATCGGTAGCGCGCTCGACTTCAGTTCGAGCGGTCCCGGGTTCGATTCCCGGTGGGGGCTCAAAAAATTTCGGTGTTGATCCAGCATCGTGAGGACAATTGGGGAGCTGCTGTGAATAAAATACAGTGAGAGCTTCGACTCTCCTCTCCCAACCAGTCTGGTCAGCGTGGGACCAACTCCTACCTTCGGGGAGAGGCCTCATCCACTAGTGGATTGAATATGGCTGTGATTTATTATATATATATATATATATATATATATATATATATATATATATATATATATATATGTGTGTGTGTGTGTGTGTGTGTGTGTGTACCTGAATTATAGAGTTACTGGTCTCACTACTCCCTTTCATCCGATCCACCCAGTTCTTTTTGCATAGTTGAAAAAAATCCTCATTTTACTATTTACATTCCCAATAAAAAAAAAGAATCAAACGCAGACATTGAAAACACTTCTATGAGAGAAAAAAGTATACACTGGCTCACTTATAAGGAAAAAATAAGACTAGAAATATAAATTTATCTAAACAGTATAAATACATATGAACCAAAGAAACCAAAATAAACTGATGACTTACAGAGCATACTTTTATTATCAGATGATTAGTTCCATTTGCAAAAGAGCAAATGGCTGAGAGGCTAATATGTTTGGTTAATTAAATCCGCCTTTGACTCAACCACCAATGGTGGAGAATGGTGAGGAAAACTAAAAAAAATATTGAGTTGCAAATTGGGTTTTGTAATATATCGTTGAGAAGCCCGAAAGAAAAAAATATGCCAAATCCAGGATCATTATGTTGCCTCTATTCAAAATGACTGTGGTCAAAATTCGAAAATGACAATATTATGAGACTTTTTCTCATGATGTAGAAATTGAGCAGAAGAGTACAATGTGGCCAAACATTTCTCTAGCAAAGTTATTTAGGCCTTAGGCCCAACGTTTCAAGGGTTCCCCACGAAAAAAAATGACTTCCCGTGCACAAAGTCTGTATCCATCTTTGGTATTTCCGTAACAAATGGGAATATGAAAATGCCTGAGTGACCGACTCTTTCCCTCATCCTTTCCCCAATCCTATTCCAGCCTGAGCCACAAATGGGTAAGGGCATAAGTAAATTGAAACAGGACAGCAAGACAGTACAGCCATTGGCTACTCCGTTTAATTAAGTTGAATAATTGCAAGAAAATGGGTAAACACGGCGTAAATTCGGATGAATTCATATAACACTTCTATGCTTTTTCTTTCATTAGGGATGTAATGGGAGGGTATACGGTGTATACCCACCTCAGTTTTTTAGACATCGCCGTATACCCACCTAAAATTTATGAAATACTCAGGATAATGAATGAGAGGTTTCGTTGTAAAGAGAGAAGCGTATACTAACCTAAAAATTTAGTATTACACCCCTGATTTTTTAACTAAAGAAATGTGTACGTACAATACATTCACACATTATTCTTGATATCGTATCAAACCCGACGTGAGCCAAAGATGCTAAAGGCTATAAATAAATTCAATTCCAAATTTGTATTACCGTGGAAGTCCAGGAAAAAAAAAGGCCTTCTGGTCCGGATGCAGACCGGGTTCCGGCCATTTGAAAACCCCTGATCTAGATCACTAAATCTAGCAAACACGGAATTCTAAAATTGAAATCAATGTCGTACAGATAAGGTTCATATCATTGTAGATCCTGCTCAACCAATCCTCTCCCCCAGTAGCTACAGCTCTGCCTTCACTCAACATTGACTGGAAGCGTAATAGTAGTGATTGTTGAAGATGGAGAGATTATATATATATTGATGAGTGATATATTGAATCAATTTTGTGTGGAAAGTACAAAACAACACATTGTACTCCAAAATGTCGTATCCTAGAATGTGTATCTAATTTATACTTCTATAGACGGGTCATATTATATATAGTTACAGAGATTTCATGGATGCAAAAGAAACTAATTTTTGTTAGTTCGCACTCAGCAATATTTTCGTTGTGTGGCCGATGTATCACACAGCCTACTCCCATCCCCTTTCTCTTTCCTTTGCTCCTACTCCTACAATTTGCCTCATTCACAGACACGCTCGCACACACACACACACACACACACTCAGAGATCGCGGGAGACTTTTCTCTGTCGTAGCAAAGGCTACTATAGTCTTACCTCCTTTGTGGTTGTAGTCTTGACCGCTTGACTCTCATCCTTCAGTGGTCATATATCATTGGATGGTTTGGGGAAGGAAAGGGAGGAGAGGGAAGTACCACTTTTTTTCTTCTGTCTTCATCCAAATAGCTGCTTCCCACAAGATAAGGTGACGAAACACATTTTCATCCTTCTTCTAATGACTTATGTGTAGCTTATCATGCACAATGCATGGTATTATTGATCTTTTTTTATCGACAACAAACCGTCTACAATGAAATACCTGAAGCTCTTTACTTCTTTGTAGATGCGTACGTTTTCTCTCCAGCTATTCTAGCCAGACCAAAAAGGAAAGACTGAAATACGATACAACCATGGTTTATTAGCCGGTCAATCACATGTTGCCAAATTTAATATTATTCAAAAATATTAATCATACAGTTGTTTTTTAACCGTGAATCCTTTTAGGTATCTTCAAGCCAGATGTATGTAAAATTTTATGAATGAAAATGCGTTCCAGGGAAACAAATAGCTGATCAAACTTCCAATGCTTTAAGATAGGACAAAAACCTGCCCCTTCTGACAGTTAGAGATGCCCTTAAGCGTTCAAGAAAGCACGTAACTATTAACAACCTTTTAAAGACTGTATTAACTATAATTAGATTCAGCCTCTAGCATTTGAGCCTTTAACACACATTTTAAAATAAATATATCTTCTAACGGATTGTAAATAATACCATTGTAAGCACTAATTGATATCATGTTTTAGATTGTATAAACTATAAGTTGCACGATGTAGGTGGTAAAGATGACCGATCACTGTTAGTGGGCACGATGATATTGGTATTAGCGTTTATCGTCACACGTGCCGCGGTCGGATGGTAGTTCTCGTGCGGGTTGACTATACGACATCACTGGATGTTGCCACTCTACGTTGCTACGTATGTGTACCGAGCCGGAGCCTATGCGATTTGCGTTTGGCGTGCGCTTTCCCATTGCGCAGCTACGCCCACCGAGCGCTGCGTGGTCCCTGTGCAGGGCAATACGTCTTTCTTATTTGGTCTTCTGTTTTCTGAATAACGTTTGCGCATGCAGCTAGTGTCCTTTAAGTTAGTGTTGGTCGGGTACTTTTATCACAGTACACGAGCCATTAGAAGTCCGTTGGCGAACGTGAGCTATGCCACGTTGCAGCCAAGGGGTAAGAGCAGCCCAAACATTCGGTGCCAACGTAGGTTCGAGAGCTTTAATGAGGGGTGTCTGTGGACCACTTTGGAACTGTGGGATCCACCCCAAAAATGCGTACCACGGATGCAAACATAGCATGCCTAACCAGTATAAGCACGTGTGTCTCGGGCATTTTCCGATGCCCGGGTTTCGGACATGTATTTGGACGCTTCCAATAACCTTTTGTAGTTGGGTGAAGTCTGTATTTCGCGGTGACCTGTACACCAACGATCTTCTTTACTGTTTACACACGTCAACATCCATACGGAGGGTTCTACAGCCCTGTGTTTGCTGCTGGGATTGCATCCCATTTCGAGCACCGATGGAACGTTTCACTGCGTTGTGCTAGCACAAGGATCGTGGTAAACTCGCTGACTACTGACCAGAGTCATCCCCGTGTCTGCCATTCCACCTCAAAACGTATTGGTGCCACTACGGACAACGACGCTTTGAATTCATTCCCAATGTCATCTGTGTGCGAGTGTTCGATTACCTCATTGAGGAACTTGTCTCTGGACTACACTGGACCAGTGGACCTCCTAACGCCTACCTCTGGTGTGCAGATGTTATTGTTACAATGTCCGTGATATGCTCCATAATGTTTGTGTCATCCCTGTCGTACCCTCACAACCGTACGTTCGCAAACATACTGGATCCCACCAACGTGTGTGCGCTCTACAGTTTGTATGTCCGGAACCATAGCCACGGTGCATCCCATACTGTGTTTCAGTGCGGGTTGTACTTCCTGCTGGAGCATTAACTTACCAATGTTAAGGGTAGACTACTATGAGTGGATCATTGCGGTGATATTGTGCACAAATGTGTAGTATGTTACCCCCCCATTCGCATAGTGCTTTCCTGTGTGTTACATAGACCTCTCCCCTGGGGTTCCGTGTTTCGTAATTGCCGTGAGCATTTATAGTGTGTGTACACCTATACAGGGTGCTTGATGTCTACACTCGAGAATTCTGGTTGTGTTTCTATCCCTTGTGTATCATCCTAGAGGATAAAATATATATTAACCGCAGTTCTAGTAGTAGTTTTGTCCTGTTACGGGTTGGCACGGCAGCAGGTAGGAACTGGTTATTACTATTATTATTTATCCATACTAGCGCTAAGACTGCCACGCCCACGTGGTCTTTTCTTTCTTTCTGTGACAACAGCCACCCACATACAAAGAATGCATTGCTGTAGATGTTTTGTTTACAATACTTCTGCGATGCTGGTCATCACCTTCCCAGCTCTAGCCTCCTTGCCATCCGAGTATGCCACCTCAGCAAACATAGTTTGTATATGTGTATTTGTCACCACAGTAGCGTGGGCGTTAATGGATACCACACCATTAGTATTATTATGGTGTCTGGTTTATAATTTTCAATATGGCGAAGCATGTGGGCAGTGACCTCCGTGCATGTGCACGTATTCAACTACTCTATTGCTATGGTGGTTTTAGTTTTTGTTTTCTTACTTCTTTTGTTACCAGGCCCGCGGGTAAGCTCTTTCTATGAATTTGTTGTACGTACTATACCACCGATGCATCCATTGGTTCACTGTATGTAAACACTACAGGGACACAATCTTTTTAATATTTTCCCGCAACCAAGATAACATTTAATTTGTTGTGTTATCAGTGGTCGTAGGCCTGAGTGTACACATACACAACTAATGCATTGCCATGATGGTTACTTTTTGTTTTTACTATTATTAGTATTTTGTTAACTTTTAATATCTATAACCTGTTTCCAAAAAGTTATATATACTGTACTACCTAGGAAACTATTATTTGTATGGGTGTACACTCTCATGACCAATTGCAATGCAGACACACTCCAATACTCAGAATACGCGTATGTTTGTCTTTGCAATGTTACACCAAAGCCATCTCACTGGATGCTCCACACCACCGCTCGCTATGCACTGTGGTAGTCGTGCTTGATAATGTCGATCATTCCTTTTTATGTTCCTGCTATTGCTTGCGCACCACCACCACCGCTACTACTACTAGCCCCACTGCATTAAGCAGAGTACATGCCAACGAAACGTATTTTTGGGCATTATCTCAGGATCTTTACTACTACTGCTTCTACCTAGGTTAATAGTATACTGTTCTTGTAGGGGACTAATGCTAATCATTATAGCATTGTAGCAATATCAGCTTTTGATTTGGGCGTACTACCTCTACCTGCATGCACAAGCGGCTGGTAGTTATGGTTATACTAGGAGTACTTGTTTTCGCAGATACTTTACGTCAGCGTATGATAGCAGTATATATATTTGCAATCACCCCACTGCCCGTTTTGATCATACCGCCAGCAACTATTTGAAGTATTATGGTTACCTATAGGAACTGCCAATACCGATGTAGTTGGCTAAATGATCTACTAGTACTCTACACTTTGCACATGGTGTGGTAGCACTACATGGTTGGGGGTATAACCGGATGATGGACAACTGTTACTGTTTCCACAGTTCCGATAGCACCACCTGTTCTCCTTATTTCACGACGTGTAACGCCGTGGTCATTCGTACCATTCTTACATCTACTACTACTACTACTACTACTACTCGGACTCATGGATCCTGTCGGATGTTGTCATTTGGCGTGGTGTTGTCCGTGGGCCCACTAGCACACCTACCACTACATACACTTGTGCATTACGACTGACGTTACCTTCTACCGTAGTACGCCATATGAATCATATACTTCCATAAATCACTAACTTAGTGGTACACAATAAAAGCACATCCGTATAAGACACTATATGTGGAAAGAAAAGGGGAGGCCTTCATCCAGCAGTGGATAGAAAACGGTTGAATATGATGACGATGATGATATATAATGAACGTTGTAGAGCACCACATTTTACATTACATTACGTGTTACGTTTTGCGGTAAATATATATATAAATATATATGTTTTATCGCCAAGTACACGTCCTATTATATTCGATTGCCACTACATCACCACTACGCCATGTTCATATATTCTTCTGTTTTTGCATCGTATTTGTGCACTGGGGATGTGCCTGTATACTACTACACACAAAACACACTGTTCTGGTGGATTTTGCTTTCCCACGACCTCACATTATATTTTCGAACCAGTGTTCACTGTTCCATTCACGTGTCTTTAGGGTTCCGCCTTCCTACCTTTCCGGATCATTTTCTGCCGGCCCTCCGCTGTTTTACGCTGCACCTCATCCTGAAGTGAACACAGAAATATATATACATGCTGTAGCTCGTTATGTGAGGATGCGTTTCTTCTTACGCATTGTACATTGTCACGATCTCCTGTCTGGAGATGTCCGTTTGAGTACGAGTATCAAATTCTTCTTCGTTTTCCATCAGGCATATATGACCGGTCTGATTATTTTAATCTTCCACACACCCGGCGCAAATTAGGGGAACACCTGGCAATTCCATTGATCGATCGCGTACATAATACACACATCTTCAATAACAGTCTCTCGACTTTGACATGGGTAGTGGAGAGCGGTCTCATACATGTGTACGTCCTCATTTTGCACACCTTCCCCACCACCAGTGGTACTTGCTTTCATTGACACATATTTACCGGTAGTACAACAATCGAGGGATTATTCGATAGTTGCGATGGTCTCTAAAAAGTAACCATCAGACCAACTAACGTCTCCCAACAACTCGTTGACAAGAATCATGTTGCTCGACTATCCCGTACTTTGTCACCCATTTTTATAGCTGGCACATTTCACCGCGCATGCCCCTTCACGCACCGCGTCACTTGCACGCCCTGGTTGGCCCTTGTGTAGCTCATCCGGGTAATGAATGTTTTTTTAGTTTTTTTTAGTTTGGGGTCCCACCTTACCAACCCCGCCTCTTTGCATCCTTTGCACAAGCCGAGTTGTGCACTTCCAAGGGCGTGCATCACGAACATATTTGTTCTTCTCGCTTTGGGGCAGGCGTGTCCCTAGAGATTCTTGGATTGCCGGAGTTCCGGCATTCCAAGAAGCTCCTATGTTCCTTCTGTCAGAGACATCAGGTGTTGCGGGACGGACTTTGGACCAGGCGTCCAGAATGTTCTCGTGGTCTAAGTTCCCTTAATAGAACTTACTTGCTTGGGAGGGTCCCTACCTATTATTTTCTTTATTAACATATAACACATAAACATATATTACAAATATTAGAACAATACATTGACTAACACGTGGACAACACATAGACAAGACAAACATAAACTTGGTTGACTTCTTCTTTTGACCTCTTCTTCTAACCTGCAACAGAGTAGGAAGGAATAAGGATAGGTGCGCGTGGATTAGGTGGTGTGTTCCACAAAGTTTTTGTCGCCTCCCTTTCCTTTTGATTGGTGTCCACTTCCTCCTCGTCACTATGTTAGTTCCTCCTGTCTCACTCTTGCGATCGGTTAGTTATGCCTCTTATTTCGCTGTATTCTATTTTCAATTCTTCACATTCAATCACTCACATTTACACCGTGGCTAGCTTTCGATTTGTTCGCTTTCATTTCTGGCTTCCAGAAAATTAGCGTTTTTCCACTAAATATATACGCTCATCTCTTCATACCACACTTCCAATTTCTTCCACCACCACACTTACACTAACTCACACAAACTTAGCGTCTATTGGGACGGAGTTCCGCCTCAAGGCGCCGAACTTTTCCCACTGGGTTCCAGCGGAACATTCATTCTCTATTTCACTACTTCGTTTCTGGTTTATATATTAAATTACGTGTCTCTATTATTTTGTAGTCTATTTATACGCGGCTGACGCGGCTGCAACGCGGGTGCGCGCACGCGGCGATCCTTTTATTGACCCAACGTCCCCATATCTTTAATCTGGATTTCCCTTGTTGTTTTCATACGGGGCGGTCCACGCCGTTAAGGTATTTCCTCTTGTAGTAGTTTGAGACTTTGTGAGTCAGCTCCCTGAGGGCCGTCACCAGTTCCGGTGTTCGCAGAACCTCCGTGACGGGCGTCTCCCCCAGGAGCTGTCTTTCTTCCCAAACTAAGTTTCTTCTTTCCATACATCCTAGTACAATGTGTTCTGGCGTGGCCACCGCATATATGGCACATATTATCTTCTACTATTTTCATTTGGTATAATTTCTGTCGGTAGGGGCCGTGACCAGTCAAGTAATGCATAAGGCCTCCGGTGATCTCAAGTTCCATGCCTATTCTCTACTCAATATCTGGAAAGAATCCAAAAAGTCTTCTTCTTTTTTCCGTCTCCTCCCATAACTCCTGCCATGCATTGACTATTATGGAATTGATTTCTAATTTATTCTCTGCTTCTTGGTGCAGTATTTTGGATACTCGTTGTTGGTTTCCTTTTTTGAGCCAATACATGGCACCCAAATTTTTCACCTGAAGATGAATTGGCGGGACAACCAACGTCACATGGAGAGCCTGCGCCAAACAGTCGCAGCAGTAGTTGTCTATGTGATCTGTCAATTATTTGTCTTTGTCTAATATCATCCATTCTGTGGCAACAGATGCTAGCAGCGTAACCTACAATCGATCTTATAATAACATCGTGGTACGTTCGTATTATTTTAATTGGAATTTTAAAGTCTTTTGTTGCGATGTTTACCAATTTATGTGAAACTTTTATTGCTTTATTTTTTATTATGGTTGTGTGTTCTCTAAAGTTAAGTTTTTCGTCTAAGGTTATACCTAGATATTTTAAGTGTCTTTCCCTTTTTATCGTTTTATCATTCACTTTTATAGTTGGTCCTCTATTGAAATTAAGGTTTCCTTTAAATAACACATATTTGTTTTTTTCTGATGATATTGTTAACTTATTATCTTTGCACCACGACGTCATTTTGCCTATTACTTCATTTGCTTTATTTTGTAGGTCCAGTCAGCTGTTACCCTTAATCACGACCGCCAGGTCGTCGGCATATCCCACCACTCTTTCCACCTGCCGCATTCCATCCAGCATTTCCAGGCACGGTTGAAAGGTCAAGTCCCAAAAAACCTTTGCGGGCAACCTTTTCTTGGCATCTTAGCCACGACGCCATCCGCCGTCTCTACTTCTATTAGTCTATTTGCAAAGTAGTTTTTTACAACTTTCCACAATTTGCTATGCAACTCGATTTTCTTTAATTCCCTTAACAAGGAAGGCCACCACAAATTGTCGAAGGCCCCCATAATGTCAAAGAATATCCCAATTGTGTATTTACAATTATCTTCTTTTAGCTGATATATGCTGTTACATAGTTCATTTATGGCGTCTTCCGTAGACTTTTTAGAACGGAAACCGTATTGTAATTTACAGGTTGATAGGTCTTTTCTTTTTTCATTTATTTTTGGGCAATTATTCTTTCAAAGATTTTACTTATTGTGTTCAATAAACAAATGGGTCTATAGAACTTGGGACTGCGTTTATCTTTGTCCTCACTTTTTAGTAGGATTATTAAATTTGCTTTCTTTCATGGTTCCGGAAACACTTCTTAATTTATGCATTCATTAAAAAGCCTAGTTAGGTATGGAGTCCATATATCTGCATTAATTTTGAATATTTCATTTTTTATGTGATCTGGGCCCGGTGCTTTCCTTTGTTTTAGGCTTCTTAGGATTGCTGCCACTTGATCGTTTGTAACCCCTAGGTCTTCTGGGTTTTCTGTTTCATTGTTTGGTACTTTGTTGGCGTCATTTCTGATTCTTCTATTTTCTTCGTTATCGTCCTGAATACGATCGTGGAAATGTTTTTCATACAGAAGTTCGATTGTATTTTTCCAGTTCGTTGTGTATTGACTTTGGTCGTCTTTTAGTGTGTTAAGTGCACCTTTAACCTTTATCTTAGACATAATTATCTTGTAGGGCATTCCCCATAGATCCAAATTTAAATTCTCTTCCACGAAATTGTTCCATGTTTTCTTCTTGGTTTCTCGGAGTTCTTTTTCGAATTGCTGCTTGATGCTTCTATAGTTCTCCAGTCTTCTTGCTCTTAGTATATGGTCTCCAACCACCCTATAGCTCTTTCTGCTGGCCTTCATTTTTCTTCTTAGCTTGTTCAGGTTCTCTGTCCAAAATGGTTTCCTTTTATGATTTATATTTTTTACTCTGGGTGTTGAATTTATTATGGCGTTTCTTGTAGCTATTTCTAAGTTCTTTGTTAGCTCTGTTAGGTCACAGTTTTTTACTATTTGTGGAAGTATCAGGACCTGAATAATTTTTTTCTTGTTTAGTTTATTTACATTATAATTAAATTTAATTATTTCCTCTGGTTGTTCTTTAGTATTTTGGTTTCTTTCGTAATCAATAGCGAAGCGGACGGCGCCGTGGGCACTTGTGGTTGCATATGCGTCAACGGTCCAGTCATACAAATGATTACATATATTCCCCCTTGTCATTGTTACGTCTATATTTGTTTCCACTCCAGCCCTGCCCCTGAAGGTTGAAGGTTGTCCTTCTTTGTTCACGACTGTTAAGTTATGTTGTTATATCAGGTCCTCAAATATTTCTCCGTGTTGATCAGTCACAGGGCAGTGCCAGAGTGGAGATTTAGCATTAAAATCTCCCAAAATGATCACATCCACATTATAAAGTCCATTGAGAATATCTTCTATTCTTTGTACAAAGATGTCCCGTGGAAGGGAGAATTGGCAGTATATATTCACTATTGTAATTTTGTGGCTTCCCTTCCTCAAATCAACACATAATGTCCATTTATCTACGTATTTTAGATGCACCAAGGCTTCTATATCTTTGTTAAATACCACCACCGCTACCATAGGATTGGGATCCTCTGGCAGTATTGTTAAGGCATCCGTCGGCATTCCTATGAGTTTTCCCCTGTACGTGTAAGGCTCTTGCATACAAACTACGTCCACCTCTTAATTTTCGCAGTAATTTCTGACTTCGGAAATTGCCAGTTTCGATCTGTCCAGGTTGATTTGGACCACCTTAAACATGCCTACGGTTGTCTAGTGTGGACGTAGCAGGCAGGAAACTTCTCGACCGGATTAAATACATTTCGTCCATGTGCCATAACAAGCTGCCTGTAAACGTTATTCATCTGAAATGACTCCTTTCTCCTCTCAAATACTTTGTCTATTAACTTCAGCAAGTCCTCCGCGTCGGTAGTGATTCCGTTTGCTCTAAGACGGATTTTATCAACTTCCTCGATAATTGGGAAGGTTATTGATTTGCCTTGTAGATGAATATTTCGTACTACTATCCTGAGAGCCGTAGTCAACATCTGTGGTTCCTCCAGTTTGATAAATTATAATTTATGTGTAGATCCTCATAGAATTTGTTTGGGTTGAAGCTTAGGTTACTCCTATCTTCCTTCTCTACCAATTCTCCCTCTGGTCTCTCTTCCTTCAGGGTTCTCTGCACCTACGGCCCCGTTCCAGGTCGCGACTCGGCTTCTTCCTCCACCAGGGTTATCCTCTGCTCTTCTTTTTTCCTGTAAAATCTTGGGATCCAGAATCTCCATGTTTTTCTCTTTTTCCTGGGGTTGGGTTTTTCCTCTATTCCTTCTATTTCATCGGTGTTCATTTCCTTGTCCTCTTCTTCACTCTCTACTGTTGACAGATCCATAGTTTCCTTTTCTTTTAAATCCATATATTCATTCTCATCATGTTTCTTTGGGTTGATGTTATCCATTACTTCTGATATGGTTCTAAAGAGGGTCTTATCACTAATTATCATTTCCAATCCAAAATTCTTTATTTTATTTTCCCAATCTTTTATTTTTCTTAGAACCATGTATGGATCTGCTCTCCAAAGGCCCATCCCAATTGCCGGTATTGTAATTTTCTTTCTGATATTTCACCGTAGAGCCGCCAGCAGTTCCAAAGTCAGACTCAAGTCCTCCAAGAAATCCTCCCTGGATGACTTGACATGCACAAATCCACAACCATATCTATTCTTGGATAGATACATTTCAAGGTTTTGGTTATCACGAACTTCTATGATTTCATGATCCATCTCCTCCAATTCAAATCTGTAATGCGACAAGGCTAGCATTTGCGCAAAACCCCTAGGGAAGGTCTGCAGTTCAAGATTTACGTAGTGTATGACGATTTGGTTACTTTCTTCAAAGTTTATATGACCTGACTTTATTGAGAGGTAATTTTCTGTTGATTTTGTGTAGCCATTTGATAGCCAATTATTTATGAATTCTATTTTTTTACTTTT
>JAGDQP010049293.1:0-14535 GCA_022664845.1 Lepisma saccharinum | reverse complement strand
CTTAAACAAAATGATCAATTGGTACCGAAGTATGTAAATAGGATCAAAACCCGTAATCAAAAACCTAAATTACCATGCAGTAGAGTAGTTTTAGATAATAAAGTTTTTAACCTCACGTACATGTTGAGTTTTAATTGAAATAAAACCCAAGGTCTTTGATGGTATTATTTTATTATAATATAAATAAAAGAAATACAAGTTTGCATTCTAGTGCAAAGCCCTTTAAAGGCAACATTCATACAAATTCTTTGAAGGGTACTTTACAGTACAATGTTCTTCAAAACTTGTAGCCTTATAAGGCTGTGCATGACATGTCTTCAACAACATTGGTATTTTTTATTTTACGTCAGTACTGTAGTTGAACACAGTTTCTTAGTGCGCAGCTACCAAGTTCTACTGGCATTTCGTTCGAACATGTATTGACACTCACCTTGATTTTTAGCATGTTTTAGGCAGGATATTATTGTTTTGTAACATCTTTTACATTTTGCAATTGGAACAATTTACAAATCTCCTCAGCTTTTTCCGGATCTTTCCAGTTGAACCTAGCATCTACTTCACAAAAATAATTAAATATATTAAGAATGTGGGTTACAGTATACCCATTGGATGAGTATCACGTTAGGCCATGAAAATCCTGAGTAAGTCATTCGTCTTGTTTTTGATATCCAAGAGGTATATGGTAGTTTCCCCATACAGTGAAATATAGTTGCACCATCACACGCAACAAGACAAAATTTATGCATCAGAAATGCATACGGATACATTTTAAATCCTTGCAAATTAACATAGAGATGCAACAACAATATGTATTGAGATCAACACTCAAAAATACTTTAGATTTTTGTTTAATAACTGTTGGTATCAATTGAGTAATAAATTCACTGTCTTTTACCAAACTTCTGCAGTTCTTAAAACTTTATTTTTTGTAAAGCTCGCATTTCCTTGACGCAAAAACAGTTCATAGTACTAATTCAACTTTTTGGGATGGTTCGCATGGGAATTTAAATGTTTTGAAATCACATTTCCTTGTATTTCACACGTACATACGCTCTTGTGGAGTCTTTACCTTATACAAAATGGGATTGTCTTTTATGTATACTTTAAAAGGTTTCTCTTGGTCACACCAGTCAAATGCTGGGATGGTAACCTTGAATAAGACCACACTGGTAAAAGTTGACTTTCTCAAAAGTGAATTAAATGTTTTCTTTCATTTTAAGTACGTTTTTTGTTCATATTTGAGTACCTCCTTCTCATTTCTTAACAAAAATGCGTATCAGTAAACAAGTAAACATTTTTGGTTTCTTATTTTTAATATTTCATTTTCCTCAAATTTGAGAAACAAATAGGGCTAGTCCTTTCTTCCCAGACGCATGAATATTATAGTGTATACATCAAGAATAACGCTTTAAAATAGTTTGTCGTTTCCTTAATGATCAACAATAGAAAATAATGAAATCAGTTGTAGGGAGGTTTTAGGTCCCTTGATAGCAAAAGCAAAAATAATGGACTTTATATCCTGATTCTGTCAATCTGTACGTCACAAGAAATTGTATCTCAGGAACTAGAAGACGTATGAACTTGTTTTAGGTGTCATTTGAAAGATCTCGTTACTTCATTAGGAATGGCTATCTTTCTTTTCCGATTCGGCAGACCATAGGGAGTGAAACAGGGAGTGAATATGCAATTCCAGACTTTTATGTTTTAGGAACCAGAAAAAGTAGGAACTTGGTTGAGGTGTCATTTGAAAGTTCTCTTAAATTTATTAGGAATGGCTGTCTTACTTTTTCGTTTCGACTCACCACAGAAGGTGAAATGGAGTGAAAGTGCAACTCAGACTGTCATATCTCAACAACTAGAAGATAGGAACTTGCTTGAGGTGTCATTCGAAAGATATCGTCAATTCATTAGGAACGGCTTCTTTATTTCATTGATTCGACACACCCCAGAGGGTGTAACGGGAGTGGGAGTGAAAATTAAAGAACGCTATACAATTCCATATGTGGCCTTTAAGTTCCACCAAGGTTTGCCCATATGTTTTTTGGGCAAATGTCCAGATCGAAAACGTATTGCATCTCAGTTGTAGAACAACCTTGTGTGTCCTCCGATCCCTAAACACCTTAGTTGTTAGTGTTGCCAATCTATTTTATAAGAAGGAATGCCTGTGTGTCTGAGATGATATCAAGCGACCGAAGCCCTCGCGATTGTTAATAGGATCGCAGCTCTAACTTGTTTTACTTAAAAAAATGATTTGCTCAATGACATGCTGTGACATTTTTCGGTGAAATAATATTAGCATGATAGAAACAGAAATGGGTGTGAATTTAAAAATTTGGAATGAGAGACGATAATACATTTGTGGGTAAGCTGTTGATTGAAAATGACGAACGGAGATACTATATTGCCTTGAAACGTAATTAGTAACTACATTATGCTGTTCTTGTTTCATAATTTTCTTGTAACTTCTTATATAAACAGTCAGTACATTTACTGTACGTTCGCTTAGTTTACCAAGCGTCGAGTGAATTGCCAGTGATACGACCTTGTATTCGGGACCGATTCACCTTCCAAGGGACGGTTATAGAAAGGTTAATTTGTGTTTCTGGTGGACATGTATCCAACAATAACAATTTTCTCAGTCTAGAGGAAGCCGAGATTCTGGCATGAGTTTCATTTTGGGAGGGTGTAAAGTAAGTAACGAGGGTGTAAGTAATGTTTTACTGCGTTGTATTGACTCTTAGCCGTAAAAAAATTAAAGTTTCGTGTGTGCTAGAGAATTTAGAGGGGTCACACCCTCCCGTTGGGAACGGGGGTCTGACAAAAACACTTACAGGTTGTTAAGAACAACAGTACCGCGTTGAGTAAACTTACACTTACGGACATATTTATGGTAACTTTCCAGGGGTACAAACGCCCTCTACATTCAGAATTTTAAGCAGAATTAGAATACTTTTAGGCGTAATTGTGCATATTTTATACACATTTTATATATGTGTATTTTATATCCATACACAGGGTGCGAAATCATGGAGGAGATGGGACATGTCCTCCTCTCAAGAGATATTAAACACTTTCGAGCTTAACGCATGTGCTAATTTAATGTATTCCACTGAGAAAATACACCTCCCCCACATAAGTTGGGAAGATTCTGCACCCTGCCCAGTGCCCATACATATCTTGGATATATCCAGGAAACCTGTTGATCCTTGCCAGCACCAATTTCAACATACTTACTTGTTAGGAATCTGTAATGATCTGAACGATCCGAATTCACTAAATTGATTTGGAACTATTCAAAATCTGTTCTTTCTTCTTACATAACTAACAACGTTAGATAAAATTATGGCAGTTTACGTTAGAAATAGTAGAACTTATTGCTAAAACGTTAGAAATAGTAAAATAAACTCCAACTAAACCGCCCCAGGTGAAAATTATTATTTAAGGAGTCGTTTAATGGGTAAATTCAAAATTTATCAATAAACATCCCTTGCACTCAGCGATTCTGCCAAAAAATTCAGTTTCGAGGGTGTAAGTAGAGTTTCGCAGGTTCTCAATAGATTTCTAGCTTCATTTTTGAATATTATGCTGTTTCAAACAGAGTCTCATACATTAGAAAAATGCTAAGTGCAAAGATAGAAAGTAATTACGTATGTAAGGATTTTATCACGGTTTCGAAAATGATAAGAGTGTCGGGGTTGAAAATTGACATTTTGCGTTTTATAGATTGCTTTCTGAAGGTTTAAAACTTTTTCCAGGCAATTTATTTTCGCATCCACAGGCGTGCAGCACACAGCCCCATGGCAACTAGGAATGTCCCGGATTTCCGATAGGTAATAGGGAGGTACGCGAATTCGAGCGGCTCCCGGCTACCCTCACTGAAGGGTTGCAGAGTTTTCATTAGACTCACAATATTAATACCAGGGTGGTACTTCAATGCACTAGATTCTACCTTCCCCATCCCTGCACCGGAAAACTGAACGTCGACGGATGTCATCTCTCGGACGTAACTGAGTTATGACAAAATTGTCTATTCAGTCCATAAAAGAAATTGGAAAGGAATCCAGATAATGGTAAGAATAGAACAGAGTAACCTATCCTACATATCCTAATTTAGTTTAACAGAACCAACTTTAAATAATTTCAGCTAATCTAAAGCAAAGAATGTGTAACAAATAAAAAAAAGAAATTGAATGAAGAATTCGCGGGAATGAAAGGGATGCTTACTCTAATATGGAATACAGCTTTTAAAAAAAACGATGTAGAAAAATTCAACGATGTATCTGCATGGGGTGTTTTGATGAGTACATTTCCACGAACTAAGCCGAGGCGTTTTAATTCTGTTATAAAATATTACATTTCTTCTGCTACAAATGCTGAACTCTGATCTCCGGTTGCCTGCCTAGTGCTCTACAATTAATCTACTACAGCCACGACCAAGTTCTGTGTACTTGAGTATTTCTTTTCCTTCAGCTGAGTGGAAAGTAAAGACAATCGACTACAATTGGAGACTTTTAATTCAAAAATCTTTGTTAATGTAGAAAGTCTTCCCGGAATTGTGTAACAGGAAAGAATTAGACGCTAGTTTCTTTCACATAAAACCTCGTTGACTTACTTGTAGATTACTCGTCCGGAATCGGGCATCCTGCTTTCATTCCCAGTAGTAGTAATTGATTATTTTTCCTTTATTTTTACACAACTGGATTACCTGTACCATTAATGATATCTTTCTGAAAAAGAATGTTGCATGTAATTCTCTCGTACCACCCCAGCATTTGCCTCGTGTGACCGTGCGAAACCAGGGAAAACCTCAGTCAGGATGTCCGGACCCGGGTTTGAACCCGCGTTCTCCCCATTGCTAAGCCAATGCTCTAACACTGAGCCACGGCAGCTGGGTATAACTTATTTTGAAAAATAATATGCAGGAAAAGTTATAAAATGCTTTTACACCCCTCAATTTTTCATTTATCGCTTCTTGATACCATCATGTTTCGAAGTACTGACAGGGGGCAAAAATTGAATTTTCTAAAATCTAAGTAAATAGCGTTGAAAACGATAATTTCTAAGTCTAATATACGCTTTTACATATAATTATACATAATAATATATATTCTTCCTTATTTCGTGTTACGGTCTCATCAGGTGTCTTAACTGCAGTTATTTGCTTTACCCTTATCATTAGCTTCAGGCTCTTGTTTTCCTCGATCGCATTTCTAACAATGATTTTTGCTGTATCTTCGTTCATCCTCTCTTATTTTCTTCCTCGTTGTTTTATTTAGTTCTATGTACGCTATATCCTTTATGTATTTTTCCTCTTCTTTCATTTCCCTTCATTTCTTCATCAACAGTTTAGTTTCTTCTAAGATTTTGCTTTCTTTATTCTTTTTTTTTTTGATGTCTGCTATTGCTTTGAATGTTTCTCTTATTATCTCCGTCAGTATCGTGTTTCTGCTATTGTTAACTTCTTCATCATCTAGTTCTTCCGAAGCGCTGAATCTTTTGCTTAGTACTATTTCTGATGTCTGTCAGAGTTTCCGTAGGTCCTTTTCAAGTTCCCTTCCTCTGGGGTATCTTCTTGAAAAATGTATTGGAAGTGAAACTCTCTCATCTCTTGTTTCTTTTGCCAGATCCAAAGGTTCCACTTTCGTGTCACTGCTCTGCTTAGTTCCTACTTTCGATTGAAATCTTCCATTACAGTCTTGTAATGCGATTTGCCACTATCCAAGATCCTGTATATAGGTCTTTTCGTATAGGTCTTCGATATCCTGTTCCGGATGTGATATTGTCGGAGCGTACACTTGTATAATTTCCATACTGTATCTCTTGTTTATCTTCATTACTACACGTACGATTCTATCTGAAATTTATTCAGTTGTTGTGTTCCGTGACTTCAGATCTTTATTAATTATGAAGCCAACGCCTCCCGTTTTGCCATTTTCTGATCTTTGAAATACAGCGTGTGTTCTGGTGGTCATTCCAACTGTTCTTCATTCTTCCTCCACATTTCTGATAGTCCTATGATGTCTCACTTAATTCTCTTAAGTTCATTCTTCAGTTCTTCTAATTAATCCTATGTTGCAAGTGGCTGACAGTTGAGAGTCGCCACGCGTAAGTCCTTTCGAGCTGCCGTGTCGGTGTCCTGGCAGTCTACAGTCCAAACCCGGGCATTTTGTCCCTCTGACGTCCTGCAGGGATGACGTATGTCGTTGCCAGCTGCATTCCATTCTCCGAACAATGAGGCCCTCCGAGGCTGTTTCCTTCATTTTACTATCAAGTGATAAGAAAGAAGGGGTGCAGACATTTGGCTCACCACGCCGTCTTCTAATGTTGGTCTACCCAGGTTGGTTCCCTTAGGGCTTAGCAAGCGTAATTAAGATGTCTCACCTCATTTAGCGGTCTAGTGTTTACCGTTGCTTAACTTGTCCTGGGTTCGACTCCAGGCTCTACCAAAGTCTTTTTTTATATTGAGAGGGTCTGGATCAGCGTTGTAGCGAACATTTTGTAGTTACGCTACCCTTTACTCCTCCACAAATTGTTCTCGTTATTTTTTATTATTGTTTTAGTGGATTTTTTATTTTTTATTTTGTGAAGATATTCTAAACTTGTCTTGGAACACTGATGTATAACAGAGCCGCCTGACGGCAGAAAATGTAACTAGCAATTTGTACCTGTCGGCATGAAGGACCATGAGTCCTCATAATTGCTAGTGTACCATCAGGGGAAACAACTGATATTTGGTGTGTTAGATATTCTGATAGAAATTGATATTGGTTACTTAATAGAGTATAGCGTATCTGCATTTATGAAGTCTACAAGCTTCTATGGATTCCTGATTGCCGTCCTTGTGGAATTTCTAATTCGTCGTATTTCGAGTTCGTCTTCGTCGTTCATTATTCCAGAGAATCTTCAGTTTCGCGTATATTTTGGTAAGTGTGAATTTTCACCTGTTTCAGTTTCGCCGGATTATGTGACTTCATCGTGTATGAGTGAGATAGTTTGTTTGAATGAAATATGTTCTACATGTCGTAAATATTCGTCGGGAAATGTATTGCTTCAATTGAGGTTAAGGAAATCGTGTTTTGATGAACTTGAATATAGAGTCCTTCGTAACGTCGAAAATTTAGTATCGTATGTATCTGTTGCCATCGTGTTGTATGTCGCGATAATATTGCTGTTAAAGTTTTGCTATTATCTATTTGATCTATCTTACGTTGATATCAGAAGGAATTATTTGAATATTCCAATTTTCAACTTTCTTTGTAACCACGTGTTCGGGTTGATAGCCGGCAGTTGGGCTCGCGTTTTCTTCAGGCATTTATTAGTAGATTCCTATTTCCGGATCGTGGATTTATTGCGTGTAATTGTGAAAACCACAGGAGGGGAAGTTAGGAATCCAAGTCGTAATTTCAGTCAAAAGTTGGATATACTTTTTCACTGAAATTTGAGTGTAATTATTTGGTGTATTTATTCTATATTTCTATCATCGTGAATTTATTGGATTTCTTGGAATATGTCATGATTTCTGCGATTTGTTCAAACGATTCATTGTATGTGATTAGGACCTATAAAACGATAGGTCACCTTTGTAATGGAATTTGTAATTGCTGTGAATTTGACAAGATAATTAGTTAACATTATACGTTTTATGAAAAAGGAATTTAGATTTGTTTCTGAACTTCTATTACAACTTTCTTACCTAACCTACAGTAATGGCTTTAATTGTGGGGTCCCATCGAGGATCCTCCCCTCTGTTTCAGCTCCTTTTGTCGGTTACTCTTGTTATAGTGGGTTGCTGGGTGTTTTCAGTTAGAGGATATTTTTCTCAAACCCGAAATAAGTGGCGGCTTATAGTGGCAGGAGTGACTGCCAGAGGAGAATTGTTACAGCGTCCACCTAACATTGTGATGCAATTGCCTGGTTGCTGTGAATAAAGGACAATTGTGAACACAGTTGAGAGCTTCTGCTTTCCTCTCCCAACAGGCCTGGTCAGCGTGATAGCAACAGACACACTTCTTCCTCCGGGGGAGGCCTCATCCAGTAGTAGTTTGAATATGGTTGTGAATTATGTATATACAGAGTGTCCGGGAATTCCTATGACAGCTTTTTGTATTTGAAATCAGAATTGAAAACAAACAGAAAAGTATATGGAGACAAATTTCTAAGCGGCGGGCTTTCCGACTTATGAGCGTTGGAAATTTTGCGGCACGGAATTTGGACACGCTATAACACAAAAACGTAGTAGATTGAATATGGTTGTAAATTATATATATATAGAGTGTCCGGGAATTCCTATGACAGCATTTTGTATTTGGAATGATAGATGAAAACAAACAAAAACATATATGGACACAAATTTCTAAAGCGGGGTTCTTTCCGACTTATGAGCGTTGGACATTTGGTGGGACTGAACGTTGATGCGCTATAGCACAAAAACGAATGGCCGTGACATAGGCGGTGTGGAATTTTACACACGAAGTCATCCGTGTAGTATCCAGAAATATCAAAATCAAAACTCCAGAACGATTTCGCAATGGATTCCGCAATTGAAGTGACGGATTCCCGAATATGTTTGCAAATAAAGGTGGGTTAAAATAAACGGAAATGAAAAAGTAATATTAAATTGAATTTCGTCTTCGCCATTTCGCTAGTGGAAGCAGAATCCAAGCATGGAGAAATGCAGGGTTGCTATGAGTGGTTGCGTAAACAGCAGTAAACAAGTTCCAAACATTTCAGAAACATTAGTACATTACTGGGGGTTAGATTAATTCGGTATAAATTCATGCAAATTTTCACCCAATATTTGTATTACCACAAACTCTTTCCTAGTCTTTTTCGTAGCAGATAGTTGATGAACCAACAATTAATTTCTCTTAAAACCTGTCGTCTACATGATATTTAGATTTTCCTGTACACTGACGCTTAACCTCTCCCCCAGTGGTAACGACATACGTTGTTTGAATGTTTGAACTAGCACAAATCCTCATTGAGTGACACTTAAAAGAAATGTAAGACTTCAGAAGAACTTTTCACTATGTTTTCGTGAATCCAAGAAAAGTACAGCATTCTAAAAATATGACTTAACTTAATAGTGTGTAGAGCAGAACCCATTTCAGTAGAAAGAAAAGTGAAGTGAGAAGCGAACAGCACCACTCAGTCTTGTCCTCTCCGCACAAGCATTCACCATTGGGAGAGTCTGCGCAGGACATTATGTGTCAGTGAGACAAAGGCATAAATGGAGTATGTTTACAATACAAGACACCCTGAACACTCACAAGGAATTCCAGATGTTGTCGAATTCCAGTATCTATTGCAAAAAAAAAAATACTTGGCACAGACGAGACATTCTGGGAGAAGATATGGTCAATGTATTTATTATACCTGCGCACACGTTCACAGTGAATCGTTCCTGACATGCGCACTGGCGAACGCCATGAGGATTTTCTTCTGCTCAAATGTAGATATTATGACAGTTAAATACACCAACCTTAGAGAAAGTCTCCTCGTCAGTGAAATATATCATTTGGAAAAATGGATCCTCTTAATAGCGCAGAAGAAACCACTGACAGAAGTTTACTTGTGGCTCAAAATCGGAAGATCAACTCTTTGATCTCGCTGAATATGGTATATATGCGGTGTTCTTGGTGGAAAAGCAACCGAATTATTGTTCGGTTGCCGAACCGAACAATTGTTCTGCTCCCACACACGACATGTGCTATGCGTCGGGTACTCTTTGAGGGATCTTTTTCCACGCGTCGAAGCACTTCATCTTCAAACTATACGTGACGGCACTAGGCGCTGTGGAAAGCGCACGGCGTAAAGAAGGGAAACAAACCTTCAATTACGATGGGTTTCGCCATAAATTAATAGAATGTCTGCATACTCATCAAGCGTGTACTCGAACATTGAATTGAACTGTAGGATCAGATTTTTTTATTTTGGGGACCCCCCCCCCCCTTCCGCCCCTGTCACTATACATTCTTCGCACAAAATGGGTTTTGCACTTCCAAGGGCGTTCAGCACAAGCAGTTGTTCGCTCTTACCATTTTGGGACAGGTAGTCCCTAGAGATTCTCGGATTACCGATGTTTCGACAGTCCGAGAAGCTCCTTTGTTCCCTCAGTTTTGACTTCGGGTGGTGCGGGATGGACTTTGGACTAATGGTCCAGAATGTTCCCCTGGTCTTTGTTCCTAATTTTGGAACTTTTCCTGAGGGATGCCCTACCATTATCTTTTATTTGCAATTTTATACAAAAAAAAAATTAAAATATAGAGCAACACACACAGAAGGACAGCACAACATAAACGTCGACTCAAGATGGCATCTTCTTTTTCTTAAACGATAAGAAAAATGGGAGGGAGATGAAGCTGGAGTGCAACGTAAGTATTACTAGTATTTTCTCACATAGATTTTGCTGGTCCGTTCTGTTTCTCCATTTCTGGTTCCCTTCCTCCTTTACTCACGCAGTTAGTCTTGTTCCTCAAGACACATTCACATCACACGCACAACACTTAATGGCTAGTATATTTACGAATGCTTGAATGCTTGTTTCCCGGATTCCAGGTCGTTCACATTTAGTGACAGATTTTATTTTTCGGTTTCTTGTTTTTATCTTCTTTTTTTGGCCTCCCGTTACCACTCACACACACGCACACTACAACTTGAGCGTCCCTTGCTGCCGATTTGCAGCAGCAAGGCACCCACCAGGACACCGCTGGTTTCCTGCGGTCACACCTTCGCTCAATTTACTTATATTCATTGATCTTGATTTTGTTTAGCCTGATTTGTCCACTATTGATGGTTTAGTTTTTTTTTTTAAAAAAATCCTTCTTTGATGGAGTTTTATTATTGGTTAATTTTTATTTTGTTTGGGTTATGTTATTTTGTTTCGGATTGTTCTAGTTCCCGGATTGTTCCCTCCCGCCTGCTGATAGCGAAGTTCGCGCTAGCCGAACCGGCAACACACACGCCTCTATCACGAGGTCCGCGTCACGTTTCCCTCCATACGGTATCAGCTCTCTAACCTGTTTACTATTTGTCAGCATCTGGTGTTCGCCGCACCCGTCCTCGGTCGCCTTCGGATACAAATTTCCTTCTGTCATACTCTATAACGTTTTGGGTTATATCCTGGAGAACAATCTTCATTTCTGGTGTTCTCAGAATCTCTGCGATTTTCATATCCTCCAGGAGAGTTCTTTGTTCGCCAACCATCTTTTATGTTTCTTCGCATTTTAGCATTACGTGTTCCGGGGTAGCGACCGAGCCACAGGCGCGACAGATGTTATCCTCGACTATATTTATATATGTTAGTTGCTGCCTGAATGGGCCATGTCCCGTGAGGAAGTGTTGTAAACCGCCCATAATCTCCACGTCAAGCTCCATCCTGTCAGCCACGTCCGGTATTGTACTATATAATCTTCTAGCTTTCGGGCATTCTTGCCATAAATGCTGCCATACATGGGTTAGTATTTCCTGCACATCCTGCTTGTTGTCCACAGGAGCATGTAGTATACTAGAGACTTTTTCGTTATTTTTTTTTCTTTTTGATCCAATATAAAACACCTAGCTTTTGACTTGTAGGTGCAATGGCAGGGTTGTTGCAGCCACCTGGAGTGCCTCCACCGGCGTTGTTCTGTATGCTCCTGTCAGCCTTATCAGAAGTTGCCTTTGAGCGCGGTTTATTGTTTGACTTTTGTCTTACATCGTCCATCCGGTGACTCGAGGCACTGGCGGCGTATCCGACTAAAGATCTTATGATGACGTCTTGGTACAGCTTAACAATTTTGATCGGTATTCTTAGTTCTTTTCTCGTAATGTTTACTAGTTTGTGTGCTATTTTGATTGCTTTGCTTGATATCAGTTCGGTGTGTTTTCTGAAATTTAATCTTTCGTCAAGTGTTAGTCCTAAATATTTGAAAGCTTGTACTCTCTTAATTTTTTATTATTGATTTTGATTATAGGTCCTCTGTTAAGATTAAGTTTTCCCTTAAATAGTACACATTTTGTTTTCTCCGCTAAGACTGAAAATTTATTATTACTGCTTCAATTCGTCATTTCTCTTGTTATTGCGTTAGATTTCCTTTCTATCTCCAATCTACTGTTTCCTTTATTACCACCGCCAGGTCGTCCGGAAACTTTACCACCCGTTCTACATCCTGCAGTTCATTAAGCATCTCTGGACATGACTGGAAGGTTAGGTCCCAGAAGGTCGGCCACAGAACAAACCCCTGAGGACACCATATTGTATGTCTTTTGCCCACAACTCCATCGGCTATACTCACTTCTATTATTCTATTACAAATACAATTAAAAAAAAGAGTGTATGTCTGATGAGGATCTTTGCTAGAAGGTCGAGATGTTACATGCAATTTAGTTTTTTACGAATAATATAGTCTTGTTCAGCAGTTCAGTGTTTTTGATCTTAATTGCAAGACGTGCAACTATGTTTTGTTGTCAAATACAATTTGTAATTACTTTACAATTTTTGTGTCGGTTTTTCGGTTTTTTATCTCTCTCATTAGAGCTGGACACCACAGGTTGTCGAACGCCCCTGCATGTCAAAGCACATTCCTACAGTATATTTACACTCATCATTATTAAGTTGTTGAATTTTGTTACAGAGCTCGTTAATAGCGTCTTCCGTAGATTTATTGTTCCTAAAATCAAATTAATATTTATCATTTTATTATTTATCTTCCCTGCGATTACTTTTTCTAATATTTGCTTACGACGTTTAGCAGGCACATGGGTCTATATGACTTAGGGTTTGTTCTATCCTTATCCTCGCCTTTCAGGAGTATAACCAGCTTTGCCTTCTTCCACGAGTTGTGGAAGATGCCTTGTTCCAAGCATTCGCGAAAAAGTCTTACGAAGTATGGAGTCCAGATATCTTTGTGTTCTTTATAGATTTCGTTCTTTATATCGTCCGGGCCTGGGCCTTTCGATTTTTTAAAGATTTTTATAGCTTGTTCAACGTTCCTGTTGGTAACGATGTGTCCTTTATTATTTCCTTCGTCTTTCTCGGGGTTATATGTCTTAGATGCTTCCCTCGTGAGTGTATTCTGCTCATTATCCTCATTTTCTAAATAATCGGGGAACACTTTTGAGAAGAGTAACTCTGTGGTATTCTTCCAGCTGGTGGTATACTGCTCACTATCGTTTTTGAAGGTGTTTAGGGTGCCCTTCGTCTTTATTATACTCATTACAATCTTGTATGAGATTTCAGACCGTCCAAGCATTGAACTTTGCTCACTTCACAGTGTCAAAGATGGACAATGATTACTGTACTGAAGACATCATGATCCATCAGAGATAACACAGTGTCCGTCAACGGAGCTGAATGACCGCGTGCAAGACGTCTGGTTAGACTCGTCCGGGCCAACAGACAAGCTCGAGCGTATGGTTTGAGAGAAGAAATCAATGCAGAACGTTCCACAGACGTGTCTCAAAGGTCAGTGCAGAGCAATTTGCAAGTCACAAGGTATCACAGTCGAGGGCCGACAAGTGTGCCGCTACAAATCGTTGCCCATCGGCTGCGGCGATTTTCATGGGCTCGGGAAAACGTGGATGTTGGCCATAGAAGACTTGCATCACGCAGCGCTGTCAGATGAGTCACGTACCCAATTGGTACGCGCGGATAGTAAGGTTCTGATGCAGCGAAAGTCCCATAAAGCCAAGATCCCAAGTCGTCAACAAGGCACTGCGCGAGCTGGTGGTGGCTGTGCCATATTTTGTGGTTTTTAGTTGACATGATTTGGGGTCTCTTGAACCGGATATTGACTGCCAGCGCTACGTTCAGCTGCTTAGTTATCATCTCCAGACCTTTATATACTTTGAGTACCCTGCCAAAAATCGGATTTTCCATGATGACAATGCGCCATGTCACCGAGTCGGAATGGCGCGTGACTGGTTTGAGACACAACTGGCAAATTCCACTGTATAATTTGGCCCTCTACATCGCTCGACATGAATCCTATCCAACATATTAAATATATTATCAAACAGGATATGTGTGCCCAGGACTCTCCACCTGCAAGAGCCACCAAATACTGGATGGTTAACGAGACTTCATGGCTACATATCCCTCCAGCTAACTACAAGCGATTTCTCGCGACCCTTATACGTCTAGTTACTTCCCTTCGTCGTGATCGAGAGGGTTCTACACTTTATTGGGTAGGTATCCTATTACATTTGTCACTTATAAATATGTAGCAAAAACGTTTCTTGATTCATGCGTATAACTTAAATCAAAAAAATTTCTGTCATGTAATATAATTTGATTTTCTATGTATCCTTGGAAACTGCGTTGGAAACTTTCGAGATGTTTAATTAGTTTGATATTGCATATTTTCCCTTTATTTTCGGAAATTATGCTTGAATTTGTAAGTAAAATTCTTCTGCGGTCTTGTAAATTTCGTATGCTGACTCATACTGAGATACTACGCATTGACATCTTTGAATAGTTTTTGTTATGTTCAACACATACCAAAAAGATATTTTTAATTCCTGAAATTACACATTTTGCCTTTCTTCTCTGGTAGC
>JAGDQP010049292.1:0-14536 GCA_022664845.1 Lepisma saccharinum | reverse complement strand
TCCCACGCTTTCGGCACGCTGTAGCTCCGTAACGCCTCGGAATTTCCCCCCTGTTGTCTGGGACTTTTTTTTTTATTTTTCACTGTACTATCACCTCCCGAAGTTTGTCGGTCCGTAAGCTTACCACCCTGTATATGTACGTATGTCTTCCCTGAAAGTTGCAATAATCGGCCAGTGCTTCGTATTGTCTTTTCAATAGAAACATGGAGAAGGGGCCCCACTCCATGCTGCTGCGGAAGGGGGGGGAGAGCCCTTAGTTACGCCACTGATTGTTTTGATGGCGGCCCAACATAAATATCTATGCGGGCCGCATGTGGCCCGAGAGCCGCCTTTTCAGAAGTCCTGCTATTACTTAAAAAACACCGAGCCGGCGTAACACCGTCCTCGTTCGTACTTCACAACTATTTACAATGTAAACATCGTATTTCAAACGGCAACGAATACAGGCATTCTTACTGAAGCGCGGGCAATAAAAGTTGTAGCAGAAAGTAGGACATTCTTGTGGGTACGGTGTAAGGTTTTTCTTTCGTTATACTTAGAGCGTAGAAAGGCCGTAGTATATCAGAGTAAATGTACGAATTAGTTGCCGATCTTTGTAAATCCACTTCTATCGAGCTTAATGGAATGGTTTTACTCAGATTTAGGAAGGTATGTACAACTAGCAGAAACGAGATTGTGTTCTTAGGTAAGTTAACTCAAACGCATTTGTACGGTCGAATCCACTTAAGAGTTCCTGGGTTAATTTATTATTAGCAAGTCGATCGCTTACACTCAACAAGCAGAATTGTTTCAAAATTATAAAAGAATGTTCATAACACCCAAATAAAGCAATGTTCATTGAATGTGATATCTGATTATCACACTTGATTATTATTCTTAAGCGAAGGATGTATGAATTCTCATGTTATTTTGTATCTTAAGTTGCTTACACTTTGCTATTGTGTAACACTTATCACGTGAGTGAGTATTCCTTTACAACATGTTCTCACCATTAATTGTATGAATTCTCATGTGAGACTTCGAACATACGACTATTGGTTCATGCAGTGATGGGATAGAAACAATCGCCTAGATGAGATTCAGAGATTTTTCAACAACAGCGCTATACGTATAACGATACCTACTAGTTAAAAAATTACGATCAAAAATATGAAGACAAAAACTGATACACCCAAAACTAAGAGACAATACTGTGGTGACTTATCAAGAATAGCCTAAAATAATATCAGAACTGTCAATTCGAGATTTCGGACACCTATTATTTTTATCAATTACTTTCCATGCAGTTCACAAAGACTTTCTGCGTTGGCTTTATCTCCTTCAACACAGAAGAGAAGCAATTTTCTATATTTAAACTATGATATCTGTAGCAAAATTCCGTGACGTATCAATTCACATCTGGTACTCTCGAGCAGAATTCTTGACTGTCATGCCGCAAGAACAATATAAATTCCCCTGGTGAGAATTCAATTAAGGAATGGACAACATGAAGCCTACACACAAATTCTCATGGAAGATGTCTATGCATTTCTAAAGAGTTCAGTGGAAAATACAGATCCTACGGTGAATTTCAGTTTGAATAACCTTTTGCTATATTTACGGTTCTTCTTCAGTTTATTGATTCACGAGACACTAATTCCTGAGAACCTGACTTGAATACTTTGTTCAATTTAGTAATGACTAGCTAAGCCATAATTCCTTGATGCAACATATACTTCTATAAACCGACTGGTACCGACCGACACTTTAATTCTGGAACATACAGCTGCCGTTTAAACTGAGGAAACTCTTTACGTAGGTTCAACATTATTTTTCCTTCCAGCGGAATCGAACCCCAACGTTCCGGAGAGATCGTACTTCACCACTATCCTGTCGTCGGATCGAAATCACGTAACTAAACTCCCTGAAGAGAATCCTGAAAACAACTAGTATACCCCAGTCTAATGATTGTGCCACGTCAGTGGGGCTACCAGCAGCTGTTGCAACGCTTATTAAGTGATAGGCCGAAAGAGCTTTTCAGCAGCATACGGTCTTACAATCACGAAAACTTATCGTCCAAAAGCATGGTATGGTTTAATCTGACCAAACATTATTAAAATCACATCAGTCAGTTCTGGTTATGAGAGTCTTGTTTTAAGCTAGCCATATGCCAGCACCCTCCCAAGGGTACATCCTCGATGGGGAATGGGATTTATAAGGATTTGGAGTTAGGATAGGTTTATGGTTGGTCAAAGGGACTTTTATTTATCCTTCATTTTTTACTATCTCTTTCATTTTGACTATTATGAGTTTGCCTCATAATCATATTTTGGGTGTGGTGATGATGAAGATGGTGGTGAGGTGCACTTAACGCCACAACACATAAGGAATTTCTTAATGGAACGAATGCAGTGTTTTCTGTTCAGGGGTAGCTCTGAACTGATGGACACAATATGGACCCTGCTAGTTAATGAGTGTCACTGTACAATATATGAAGGTGCGTGATATGATTCAATACCAGGATATGGAAGGATGAGATTAAGTCATGATCACTACGGTCAGGGGAAATGGTGTAGCGATGGAGTGTGAAGAGTAGTGAGAGTGGCGATGGGGTTATAGTGTTGCGGGCTACTTGTGCTGCTGTGATTGTAATATGTCAAGTAATAACTGGTGATTTGCCATGAGAGCACCAACGTCTTTATGTCATGAGATTATCCAATTAACTTTGAGAGTTTTACTAACTTGTAGACGTAAGTTCAGGTAATTAACTGATTATATCTTTAACTAAAATAATCAGTGGGCTTCAAAATATTATTCTCTTACTTTATTATCTAAAAAGTATTGAGCGAACTTTGGAAGAACATTAATACAGCTGACGACTTCCGTCGCACTAATAAGGGTGACATCTGTAGTGCACCAAGCAATGAATTTCTGAACTCTCCACTGTGGCTGTACTGGAAAAGCATTCAACTTCTTGCGTAGATTCTCTAGAAGAATGGCAATTCACACAATGCAGGGTTATCATGGAATATTTAAAACTTTTAACAAATAATAAAGCCAACATGTATCAACGCGAAAAAAACATGCGTATTTATACGAACGTTTTTTTTATTCTGTCTCTTTATACGTCATAACCGGAGATGGTGGTGAAGAAGATAGTTGGTAATTTGAGTGTTGTGTCATTCCCTAATAGACTAGGCCTACGTGTGACACCAATCTGAATCATCACAACAGACGGGGTAATTCTATGCAGCAAATTTCATATGTCGACTCCAGAAGCAAAATGATACAAGTGACATTGGCGAATTAAAAGAAAAAGTTTGAGGTAATCTTTTGTATCAGCTTATTCAATAAGCAATGTCGTATGTGCGATGACCGCTGAAATGACGCCATCTGATGAGCGAATAGTGAAGTAGACGGCACGTGCTATTGCTGAGTCATATAGTGCAGTTGATTGCTCAGCAGTGTGTAGAAGGAGAACGGTCTACTCCACGTTTTGGAAGTGTTTCTTGTGTTTGATAATGGGAGTGTCGGAGGACCACGTACGGCATGTCGGTCTGGGTACACCAGCCTCACCGATAAGCCACGAGAATGGACCTGTGCGGCTGGATAACCATGCCCAGCGAGCAGCGGTGGAGGCAAATCCAATGCAAACTGTTGAAGAACTGGCCAGCGAACTCCATGTTACTCATTCGATCGTCCATCATCATCAGCAGGACCTTGGGTAAATGTCGAAACTCGGAAAATACGTTAATGTTTCAACAGAAGCAACAGCGAGTTGATATCTGCAGTTTCCTGCTTACTCGTCACAGGCGTAAGTCATCGCTGGACAAAATTGTGACAGGGGATCAAAAGTGGTTTCTCTACCATAATATTACACGTAAACGGCATTGGATACCTAAAGTGCTAGTCGCAGGAACTGTACCGAAACAGGCACACTTTCCACCCCTGTAAAGTAATGCTGAGTGTTTGATGGATATCCGTTCCATTTTGAACTTTTGCCACGTAACCAGACCATTAATACAGATGTCTACTGTAAGCTGCTTCAACGCCTACGGACTTTGTTGTTGGAGAAACGTCCTGCTCTGGTTAATCCAAGGCCCATCCACGGTGATAACGCGCGCCCACACACGGCAACAAGGACCTGTGCTAAGGTTGAGGAATGTGGCTGGGAGAAACTCCCCCACCCGGAGTTTTTACCAGATCTTGTACCAACAGACTACTGTCTTGGCAGCCTGCAAAACCACCTTTTCGGGAAAACACTGCAAAATGAGGATGACGTGCTACGAACAGTGACCCAGTTCTTTACCTCGAAAACTGGTAACTTCTTTCAGCTGTGGATTCAACAACTCGTTGACAGGTGGCAGACTGTTGTGCAGTCCGTTGGAAACTATTTTCCTCTCTAACGGTAATGTTCCATGTAAGTTATCGTTCTTTCCATCAAGGTGCAAAAATACGACATTACTTATGGGATAAGCTGATATATAACCCGAAATATATGAAACACAAAACTGTCATATTTTGCACAGAAAAACCTTGGATTTTAGTGTATCCATGTACAAAATATGACAAATTTGTGTCACATATATTTCGGTTTATATATAATAAAAGATTATCAGGAACAGTTTTTTTTAAATATCGTTAATGTGACTCTCATATCGTTTGCCTTCTGGAGTCGATATATGTAATGCTAGCTTCTCTGTACCACCTGCTTTTAACGAAGCTTTATAACCTGTGTAACATGCGGATAAGTGACGGATAAATTAAAATGGTTCCCAAAAACTTTTCCGTGGGGACGTGAGGCGACAACTATGAATAAAAATATTAACGAACGCTAAGAAATCAGACATGAGAACTTTGTCTCATAAACTGATAGTACATACCTTTTCCTTTACATTAGGAAAGCAAATACTAATTATATGTTGTTCAGTAAAAACAATTAATGTATTCGTCCCTGATAAAAGAGCATTCTTTCGCTCCTTTATATACACGCATACACTGCAAAAAATAGTTGTGTTAATTCAACACAATGCGGTGTCCCAGCGTGACTACCACTTTTGTGTGTTAAATCAACACAACACATGGTGTTGATTTCGGTACTGTAAAAAAAATAAGTTACGGCTGCAGCTAGATTTGAACATGGGTTGCTCAGTTAGAAGTCGAGCGTCTTACCGACTTAGCTAAATCGTCAGACAGAAAATGCACTAGATGCAAACAATATTTAGTGAACAACATTTGAATTAAACGACTACACTATAGATTTAAACAGTGTAGGGAATCAAACATACATTGCTGAATCCCCAAAACAAACTAAGATACTTGCACGACTTATCCCATGCTTTAATCACTTCCCATTTGTCAATTGAGAACCAGAATTCTCATTCATTGAGAATATTCTATTTCTATAAAAACAAGCAAGATGGCGACAGCCAAACACTTGAGCAGCATTACTGCTTATCGTAATAACATGTCAAATGCTGAGCTTGCTTTCATAGAAATGGAAGATATTCTCAATAAATGGGGATTGTGATACCTAATTGACCAATGGAAAAGTGATTAACTCATGGCATAAGTTGTTAGAGTAACTTTGTGTGTTTGGGGTTCAGCAACATTTTTTTTAATCCTTTAGATTGTTTCAATCTAGTGCTTTTACCACCTGATGATTTAGCGAAGTTGGTAAGACGCTCTACTTCTAATTGAGCCACTCATGTTCAAATCTAGCTGCAGCCGTAACTTTTTTTTTCTCTCAGTACCGAAATCAGCACCGTGTGTTGTGTTGATTTAACACACAAAAGTGGTAGTCACGCTGGGACACCGCATTGTGTTGAATTAACACAGCTATTTTTTACTGTGTAAAACTTCCGTTAGACGCTTCCATAGTTCACCTTTGCCTCCATGTATTCTTCACATGTGTCCTTTGTTATCACAAAAATATCTGTTGTCTGATATTTTTTTTTATTCACATGTGAAGTATCCTTTACATTTGTATAGTCCCAAAAATTCTCATTATATTTCTACAAAACACTCTCATAATTCAGACTTGTAGTGAATCTGAGTATCAAAACGAAGAAATTAAAAACATTATCTAAAGAATTCTTGACAAGAGATGGGTATTGTCTGCAAAATATACCCAGCTAGACATTATTTTTAAGAAAATATTAATCTTCCGTTGTTTCAACAAGAGGTCGTGAACTCTTACTAAGGAGAATTGTTGTTTTCTATAGATAATATTGATAGAATTTACACAGAAGTTCAAACACTTTTAACCGCGACATCTGTAAACGTACAAACGGAAAAATAAAGGCCACCAAAGATTTGAGTTTCTTGTGGTCAACACTAATGTCTACAAGATGGTGCTAAATTTACAACACATTTGCAGGGTTTAACCTGATATTTTAAAAATATTAGCAACACAATTCAGAAACTATAAAAATATAGTATTAGAAATTCTTTCTTATTTGTAGATTTAGAGTGCGAAAGTTCTCCAATGTCACGTTGTACTGTTGAATAAGTGTATTTCGAAAAGTTATTTTTACATCAATTTTATGTTTATGATATAACGATATAGTCTATTAATGTAACTACTTTTATATTTCATGGTGAATTGTTCGGGCGCCATTCATGATGTCATCTATAGTTAATTCGTATGTGTCTTAATTTGTCATAATTTTACTTAATATTTGTTTTCGATATATTTTTTTGCGTTATTGTATTCTCTGTGATATTTTGCATTCTTTTATTTTTTTTTCTATTGCATGAATTATTTTGAAATCTGTTAATTTACTTTTGTATATAAGTCCTGTCTTGCTCTTTGAGAATCTCCTCTTCTTTCATAAATTCTCTTCAGCCTTTTTTGCGAAAATGCCATGAAGTTCTTTCACAAAATCGGAATGTCTTTCGCATTTTGCAAAAAAATACTAGCGTAAGTTAAATCCTGCATATCGATCCCATCTAAATGTGTTCTTTTCTTGTTGCTGTTTTGGCTTTTGTTTCACCCTTCAGACGTTCAATTATAATTTCTTGCAATGTTTTTGCAATTGGATATCTCGTATATTTTAAAACTCCTTTCATTTCTCATTACGTTTTGTCCTTATTCCATATTTTGCATAATTTCTTGTTACCTTCCAATAACTTCTTTTAATACTTGAATTTTGGTCTCTAAACACAAAATAATATATAATCTGCAAATCTAAAGTATTTTCATTCCATTCCTCTCGAACCGAAACATTTTGATCCTTATTAAATAGTGATGGCCTCTCTATGATACTGCTCTGTTTTGGGCAGATGTCTACGAAGATAAACCGCGGTGTCAGCTGAATTCTATAAAGTTTGAATTTGTATTTTATTTATGGTCTTTGGGCATCTAAGGCTCAGGCGGGGAAAGGATTCGGGAAGGTGTCGACCAGGGCCTAGTTGAAGGTGCCATCCCGGTATTTGCCTGTTATGACTAAAGAAAAAGCTTCGAAAAACCTCAGTCAGAATGGTCTGCCGCTGGACCCACCACGACTTCCCGAATGCTACGCCAACGCTCTACCACTGAGCTACTGCAGCTCGGTTTCTATACAGTTGTAACAGGCTGTATGTAGAAGAGAGATTTCCGAGTTACAGCAAGAAATAAAAAAGAAACTTTTAAGCAGGTTGGAAACTGTTAACACAATATACCATCTAGTAATACATACTGCTAGTTATACCATAGACCTCAAAATACATAGACTTTGCACGCTTCCTCATTTCTGTCTGCGCTAAAACTAATGGGTGTTTGTTCTGAGCACGTGATTTTCAATTCATCCACTAGGTAGCTCTGGCATAGACCTCACAATCGAATATTTCGCTATGTCAGAGCTACCTAGTGGATGAATTGAAAATCACGTGCTCTCAACAAAAAAAACATTAGATTTAGCGGAGACAGAAATGGGGAAGGGTGCTAAGTCTATCTATTATGAGGTCTAGGGTTATACTATCACTTCTAGGGTTACCATAATAATAGCAGGCTAAATATAATTAAATTACAAATTAACTTAAATGCCATTTAATTAAATACAATGAAACTCCGGGCAATTATATTTGCGATATCAACATGAAATATACATTTAATACTAATTGTTTACATTTGCAAAGGTCAAAGGATCATCTAGTTATTACGTTTCCTAAAATATCGCTGCATTGCACACATAGTGTGATATGTATTTGCGGACATATATGGGTTTAATATACGTAATTAATAGTCAAGAACTGGACATTTAGTTAATTTTTATAATGTACGGTACGGACACGAACCGAGTTTTTAAAATACGTACTGTCCGTACAAAATATGGACGTATCGCAACCCTACTACCTATTTACCTCTCATCATAAGTGAAAGTGGTTCGCTTGGCAATATTATTCTCTGGATCATCATGTATTGCAGAGTTCATCTCAAAATATCACATCTCGAATTTAGTTACTTTGAAACGCAAGGGCAGTGTAACAAAACCCATAAAACTGTTAGCGTCAATAGGGGTAACATTAGGTACGGGGTAAGTGCGCAAAACTGCCACATGAAGATTTGATTTGTCTTTGTTGTTTTGTGAATAAAACGAGTCTGAGTCCCATACCGTACTTATGACAGGGCAGGCGAGGCCCGTGTCCCGCTTCTCTGCCCCCCCCCCTTCACCCCAGACTTTTGCGAATATCATTAATCAACTTGTCTACTAAGAGGGGGCCCATCGAAATATCTTTACCCGGGGAACCGCACACTTTTTGATCATACTGGGATAGAGTATGGGAAGGTAGCGGCCGGTGTCTTAGTTAAGATACCATTCTGATGTTCGTGTGGTGAAACTGCAAAAAATAAGCTCTGGAAAACTTCAGTTAGGACGGTCGGCAGCAGAATTCAAACACATGGTACCTACCCATTGCGGACCTAAAAGGCAGGTTAGAAAAAGACACTTTAGTTTCCCTCATTCCAAAAAATCAACCGTAAATTACGCCTTTATGCACGGATGCCACACTACATTTCTTGTACTCTTTTTTTTAAATTTTAAGATATTTAGGCAACTTTTGCTCAGGCCGAATTAATGATTATGAGAGAATATTGGTGGAATGCAGAAAGTGGCAGGAAACGGGGAACACCGAGAAAATGGATCTAGGTCAGAACCCCCAACGGTCAGAAACCACAAAAGTAAAAACTGTCAGAACCCCCACACAAACGGTCAGAATCCCCACAAAACCGCCAAGACCCCCAAACACCCAAATGGTCAGAAATCCCAACGGTCAGAAACCCCAAAACTAAAAACGGTCAGAACCCCCACACAATTATCAGAACGTCCACCACATAGTCAGAACGCCCACACAAACGGTCAGAATCCCCACGCGCATAAACGGTCAAAACTACCACACAAACGGTCAGAAAACCCAAACTTCAAGACGGTCAGAAACCCCACACGAGCAGTCAGATACCCCACGCAAGCGGTCAGAAAACACACACAAACGGTCAGAATCCCCAAATGCGAAAACGGTCAGAAACCCCACACAAATGGTCAGAAACCCCACACAGATGGTCAGAAACCCCCACACAACGGTCAGAAAAACCACACAAACGGTCAGAATCCCCAAATGTGAAAACGGTCAGAACGCTCAGACCAGAATGCCACCAATGATAGCTTACAGGGAGGGCTCGAAATGGATGGGAGCAAACCGGTTCGTGAATATCTGGAACCTTCTTGTTCCGTCTCGTCAGAAATAACAACGGACCGTTCCGGTATTATTTGAGATATTTCTGAGTACAGATGTGTAGTTCACAAATAAACTATTCTTAACAGTTTGAGATAGTTTACTGATTTTGCACTGAATGGTTCAGCCGTAAACTGCATCTATACGACAAGGAAATGGCTGTCTATCTCGCATATACCCCAACAGCTATTCCATATAAATCAGAAAATCTGAGTATTGTTCAAACAAGCGCCCGCTGGTTCAAACTTAATGAAATCCGACACTTTGTGGATATTGCGGATGCGGACAAGCAGGGATGTGTAGTAGGTAGTCAAGAACACTTTGATGACACCAAATGCGTGGAACGCACGAAAAGGCTATCACAATTGACTATCATTTCCACTTCCATTCCACCCCATGTGTGCAAGTCTGTTATTTTCCTCTTGCATATTAACATTTCTCTTTCGGTCCTCCCATTACCGAAAAGTATACCTTGTTGTTAGTACGTTAGAGATAAGTACGAAACGCTGATATTGCAACCAACACCCTTCTGTAGTATTTCCTTTCTCCTTGAATTCACTTTTTAGTGTTTTTCTGACGACTTTTCTTCTTTGCCTCGGTAAACTTTTTTTTAAGTCACTCAAACAGTAAATCCTATACTTGGTCACATGTAAAATATCAAAAGATAAATACTTATTTTCACAATATGAGTGATTATGGAAACATCTTTCACTTGCACAAATAAGTTTTTTTTTTTTTAAGTTAAGACAAAGTACCTGGTTATCCCATATGTAATGTCGTCTATGAGATGATCACTGCAATGACACCATCTCAAGTTGTATTATCTCTAGGAACTTAAATTCTTCCTATAATTCAAAATATATCTTCAGTTCCCTGGAGGTTTATTAGTATTTTATTACAGACTATACCAAATAACTTCAGTCCATATGTTCTTAGTTCCCTTATGTTTGTCAGGGTGAAGATATAGGAAGTATAGCAATGTGGCAATGAATGCATAAATAATCCCATCATTTGCCTCGTAAGGCTGCAGGAAAAAGCAATAGTAAATTGGGATGAATGTGTGAAAGCTTAAATCCAATCCTGCTTATTTCATTGACTATCTGCAGCGTAAAGCATTATATACTTGCTTAGTTAAAACGACATTAAAAAAGCTTGAAAATGAACTGAAAAAAAAAACCCACAGAAAATGAAACTTTTTTTTTACAACACTATGCACTCTGCTTCTTTGCTGTTCGTTCGTTATCAGTGGGTTGCACAGGAGGGGGGGGGGAACTCATCTAGACACACTTTATTACAGTTAATCCTTCCTAAAATAACCGTAAAATCCAAATGTACATTATGTAAAAAGGAAATGGCAGGTCTTGTTGTCCGAACGAGAGAACATTTCAAGAAGTGTAATTCAAATCCCGGCCAGTACACTGGAGAATTTTCCTTCATTGTGAGATATACACAGCCACCTATCAAATTGAGTATCACAGTGTCCTTGGTATTCCTGGGCACTTTGTGAGGTAAAGGCAGCCGAGCGTGGGACTGACCACCCCACCTCACTTCGTGCCGTTGGTCTTGAATATGTGGATCGCTACCTCTACACACCCCATGTGCTAATTCACGGCGCGTGCGCATTGCACCTTTACCTTTTATATAATAAATAGCTTTGTCATTGAATTTTAATAAATATCAAATTTAGTAAAATTGAACCTACAGTTTCTAGTAAATGCTTGTGAATAGACCGGAAGCGCGATTGAAACGCTATACAGGCTACTGCAGATACAGTACCTATCAGAACCCCTACCATTTTTAATTTATAAAAAAATGTTTAAAACGTTTTAAACACACGTGTTTTAAAAAATAAAACATGTTTTTCTCCTACCCTATCCCGGCCTGAGCCTAAGATGCCTAAAGGCCATCAATAAATTAATTCATTGGATCATGCTCAATATTAAATTTGTGCCACATTTACTAAGAACACAGTAGAACTAATACTGCAAATGTGAGCAATGAAATAACCGTTGTCAACAGAAATTTGTCGTAATAAAGATATGATCCTTTCTACAAGGTAACTAAAAACGTTTTTGCCGTTTTAGAGCAGTGATAAATAAAGAGCAATACAGTGGACGGTACGTACCTCTAGGTTTCGAAGTAAGTTCCTTTCGCCAACGTTCCTGCAGCTGCACAATACCCTGGTGGTAAAAATCGGCGGTCTTCGAGGCAAAGAAGTCAGTGAGTGCGTTCCGCAGATCTCTTTCTCATTGGCGAAGGATCTCTCACGAAGGTTGTTGTCGAGGGAATGAAACAGGTGGTAATCTGTTAGTGCAAGGTCCGGTGAATATGGTGAATGGCACAGTGTCTCCCAGCCAAGTTGCTGAAGGGTCTCCCGGGTCCTCTTTGCCACATGTGGCTTGAAATTATCGTGGAGGACCAGCACTCCCTTGCGATTCACCATGCCGGCTCCTTCCGCAGTGCACCCTTTGCAACTGCTGTGAGTAGAGGTCAGCAGTGATGGTCTGACCAGGTGGAAGGAGCTCGTAATGCACCACTTGGCGACAAGTCCACCATACAGAGAGCATAACTTTTCGTGGGTGTAGACAGTGTTCGATTTGTGATAAATTACGAAGGGGAGATACTAATACTAGTGGTTGCTGGTAGGTTGCAACATGCTACCTGCTTGGGTAGAAATACAAAGATTTTATCCCTGGTTGGGATTATATTCGGAATCATCAACCGGGGATGAAATTCTCACGTACCAGGGAAAATTCCCCACGGCAAATCGAACACTGGGTGCAGAGGTGGTCTTGAGGTTTGAGGAACAGGGTCACGTGGCGACAACCAATGTCTGATACGCTCAGGAGTGTCATAGAGGACCCACCTTTCGTCACCAGTAAGCAAGCGATCAAATATGGGTGTGTTCAGGTGCCGAGTGAGCAAGGGCAAAAAGGCTGCTGTCGCTCGTTGTTCCTTGTTGACTGCCGACAATGTGTGGGGTACCCACTTGCTTAACCTGTATGCCTTCCCTATCCCATGCAGGTGCAGTCTGACTGTTTCAGCAGAAACATGGAACCTTTCTGCAAGTTCATCACACGTTAGACCACTGTCCTCCTCAATGGCTGCTTTCAGGGCCTCGTCATCCAACGCATGTGGTCGTCCACTGCGAGGTTCATCAGCAAGGCTCACATCTCCCGAACTGAATTTCTGGAATCAATGCCTAGCGGTGCGTTCGTTCACAGCATTCTCACCAACTACCTGGCATATGTAGCGACTTGATGCGGCAGCCGACAGACCCACTTTAAATTCATACAACAAACACACGCGAACAAGGTGCTTCGATACCTCGATAGATATCTTTTACATTGGACGAGCTATGACTGCTGTGTGTGAGCACCGTGCCTTTATTACTGAAGGTCGATGGTCAGACTAAGTCCCGATCTCTTGACAGGCACGTGCGACATTTCGTTTCGTCTCTGTGAGGGCATGATTAATGGGGTTACCCCCCTAAAAACTTTTTTGGTTACCTTGTATAGAGCAAATTATGATATATCTTCTAGAGTAGAACTAGAATTATGGTATATCTTCTAGAGCATTCGTAGTACTATAATGTTATCCCTTAAGTAATGTCGTATGTTTGATGCCCGTTTCAATGACGCCATCTGACGAGCTAATAGTGAAGTAGACGGCACGTAACATAGCTGAGTTATATAGCTTGATTGTGCAACAATGTGTAGGAGAACGGTCTACAACACGTTCTGGAAGTGTGGCTTGTGTTTGATCATAGCAGTGTCGAAGGACCACACACGGTATGTCATGATATGAATTTCACCAGTTACATCCAGCCAGCGCAGCGGCACGAATCATCGATGCCGTATGTGCTCAGGGTGCTGTGGATGCACGAAACTACCAGAGGTACTTCCAGAGGTTTCGGTCTACGGACACCAGCCTCACCGATAAGCCACGAGTAGGGAGACCTGTGCAGCTGGACAAAGTTGCCGTGCGAAAAGCGGTGGAGGCAATTCCAATGAAAACTGTTGAAGAACTGGTCCACTCTCCGTCACCCATTCGACTGTTCGTCGTCATCTGCAGGACCTTGAATATGTGTCAGAAAATATGTACCCCATACGTTAACGCCTCAACAGAAGCAGCAGCGAGTTGAATCTACAGTTCCCTGTTCACCCGTCACAGACGTGAGCCATTTGTGGACAGAATGGTGACAGAGGATGAAAAAAGGGTCCTTTACCATAGCATTACACGCAAACGGAGTGGGTACCTAAAGGGGGGAGTGGCGCAGGAACTGTGCCAAAACAGTACCTCCACCCCTGCAAAGTGATGTTGAGTGTTTGGTGAGATATCCATGGAACAATCCATTTTGAGCTCTTATCACGTAAGCAGATCATCAACGCAAATGTCTACTATATGCAGCTTTAACGCCTATGGACTAAACGTCCTGCTCTGTTTAATCGCAACGGTGTGCTCGTCCGCGGTGATAACGCGCGCCCACTCACGGCAAGAAGGACCTGTGCTGACATAAGATCGAGGAATGCGGTTTAGAGAAACTCCCCCACCCGGTGTTTTCACCAGATCTTGCAACAACAGGCTCTTTCGAAGTCATCAAAACCACCTTTACGGGAAAACACTGCTTAATAAGGGTGATGTTCTACGAGCAGTGACCTAGTTCTTTGCCTCCAAAACCGGTGACTTCTTTCAGCATTAGATTCAACATTTGGTTGACAGGAGGTAGTGTTGGAGGCTATTTTTCTGGCTAACGGTAGTGTTCAGGTAAGTTATTATTAATTCCTCACGGTGCAAAGCACGACATTACTTATGGGGTGTTATGTATGATATAACATGGGCTGAT
>JAGDQP010049291.1:0-14536 GCA_022664845.1 Lepisma saccharinum | reverse complement strand
AGCGCGGCAAAAAGCTTGGTCGTTGGAACTCGACTCTCTGGAACAACGAGCTGGTGTCTGACAGAAAGAATAATGTTCTCCTGTGAACGAAAATAAAAGTTGGAAAAGACATACTAAGATACAACGATACATATATACAATTAAGAATTGAGATACACTGAATTAATTGCATACCAATCTTGCGCAAGATCAGACACACATTCCTACTTTATATAATATAATTAATTGCAATACAAATAAGTAAGAGGAAATTATTTGTTCTCTTACAAGCTTACGAAAATATTACAAAGTGTCTCCAAAGAAACAATCTTGGAACCAAATTGGCGGACCTCATAATCCATTTTCCACATCGTTTGAGCTAGAGATACGTAATTTGACATACATGTGCATTATCAAGAGTAGTTTAGGAAAATATTTCATTAAAAAAAATGCCATATGGATTCAAAATGGCAGCCAAAAAACAATTTCCCGCGCCGCTCGAGATAGAGTAATGAAATACTATATGAAGGTGTACAATCACGATTAGGTTATGACAATATATAAAAACGTTAAAAATTTCGTAATCTTTAATCCAAAATGGCCGCTCGAATCCCATTTCCAAACTACTGCAGTTATAGAAACGATATTTGGTTTGAAGGTGTCCCATCACGAGTAGCTTACAGGGGCGAAGCCCCCCGGCGGTATGGGGGGTTATCTGCACTATGAAAGCCAACTCCCGGAGAGTCTGGTTACGATAAAGGGGCACAGCGAAGCGAGTATACATGTAACGTCATCGGAACTGCAATACCCCTATGTAGATCTTTTTAACTTTCTATGTTCTGCTACCAGTTATAGTTCTGTTTACTGTTCATACTATAGAAAAAAATCATGTGGAAACAACTTCTACTTTTTGAGATATAGCAGTTTTTCAGTTCCTATATTGTTCTCCAGACTTTAGTTCAGAAACTGTTTTTCGTCCTTCGTTAAAAATTCATAGTTTGCCACATAGGGTATTGCAGTTCCGACTACGATATTATGCACGTAGAAAAACCTGCGAATTCCGAGCAAAAACACCAGAGATATAAAAAGTACAGCAAACTTCTTCAGCCCTAAAATGAGGTGAAACAGAAGATGAATAAGCCAAGTTACTCGGCAGTAACATGTAAGAGGAATACTGGAAGTTGGCGCGAGGTGGCAAGATTCATGATCTTCAAACCAAAAGGCTGGTACCGGCTCTAAACCCACTACGCCCACACCACCATAAGTAAACCTTGAACATCATGAACCCTGTCACCTCGCGCGCCATCTTCCAGTAGTCCTGCGTGTCCCACAAAGTTTTGCGGGCCACAAAACCTCATCACTGTCAGAAGCATGTTATAAAGGAACAAGAGTTTTTGGCGAAATCGGCGATTTCTAGGTCCCGTAAGGAAAAAGATGTTACAGATAGGAGTATGAGCTTTCAGAGGTAATGAGATATGGCAAATATGTGCTGGTGTTCAAAATTTCATTTTCGTAGCTTGAAGCATATTCGAGTTGCGGACCCCTGAAATTGTGTATTTTAGGCTTACTGATTCATACACTCGCATTCACTCACTCACTCACTCATATTGTTTAGGGTGTTCGGGATAAGCTAGAAACATGAATTTTGGCATGAAGGTGGAGAATAATAAACAGGCAAAGGGAAAAATATCATCATTTTGAAAAGTCGGCATCTTTTATTCATAATGGCCGCCAATCGTAAAGTTTCAAACAATACACAGACTAATGGCTGAAGTTAGAAAAACAAAATTTAGTATGAAGATAAATCATTTTTAGTACGTTATGGAAATATTACAAAACCTTGAAAAAGTTGTCACCTTAGATCCAAAGTAGACCCAAAATGAAATATCCCTATAATACACAGCGTAAAAGGCTGGAGCTAGAAAAACGGAATATAGTATGACGATACATATCATTAGTAGGTTAGGAAAATATTACAAAATGTCTCCAAAACACAATCTTGGAACCAAAATGGCGGGCATCATATTCAATTTTCCACATCACTTGACCTAGAGATAAAACATTTGGCATAAATGTGAATTATCAAGAGTAGTTTATGAAAGTATTACTTCTTGAAAACGTCGCTATCTTGAATTCAAAATGGCAGCCCAAAAAACATTTTCCACGCCGTTCGAGATAAAGTAATGCAATTGGTATGAAGTTGTACCATCATAATTATGTCACGACAATATAAGATAATGTTAAAATGTCTCCATCTTTACTCCAAAATGGCCACCCCAAACCCATTTTCCAAACCCCTGAAGCTTGAGAAACGAAATTTGGTATGGTGTACCATCACGAGTAGGTTGCAATAAATGGGACAAACCACCGGTGGTATGGGGAAGATCTACAGCATGGGAGCGCACTCTCCCGGAGAGTCTGGTTGCGATAAAGGAAGCGCAGTCCCCCAAAACTCCACAAGTTGCTGGTACAGCCCTCCACGTGATACTGGAGGCAGCGCCCCCAGCGAAGTAAGTACATATATTATACACTTATAAAAGGCTGTGGAATCCGAGCAAAACACCAAAGGTGCAAAAAGTTCAACCATGTTTTTCGGCCCTAAAATCTTGTGAAATGGAGGACTGATGAGCTAAGTTCCTTGGAAACAGCATGTAAGAGGAACACTACATCTTCTCGCGAGGTGGCAAGATTTTTTATCTTCAAGCCATAAACCTAGTGGCGGCCCTAAAATCCACCACGCCCACCGCCACCAACCTAAGAATCGAAGTCGACCATTATGAATCTTGCCACCTCGCGCCAAGTTACAGTGTTTCTCTTACATGCTGTCGCCAAAGAACTTGGCTCACCCGTCCTTCGTTTCACCACTTTTTAAGGCTGAAGAACTTTGCTGAACCCTTCGCATCTCTGATGCTTTTGCTCGGATGTTTTTTACTTCAACAAGTACTACATTTCTGCCAATTGTCTTACTTTATCTAATGGCTTCCAGGTTAACATTTTTTGCGCTTACATTCATAATAAACATCTGTTAGGTATTTGTATCGCGAAGTGGCCTAAGAAAATAGTAAAAAATACCCAGCAATTTTTAGGAGATTGTTCACAAGGTTATCAATTACTAGCATTTGGTGGGTTTGTTCTGACACCTCAACATTTTATGATTCACAAATATTAAAATCAGTATATAACGCATTCGTAAGGTAATCTAATTCACGCAATAATAACATAAATACATTTAATCAATGAAAGAGTTAGTATTAAATGTAATTGCCGTAAGACACATTACAGAAGTGTATTTATGCAAGCCAAATCACATATACATAGTCAGCGATCAGTTTAATTTGCTGGTGTATTGAATCCTTAATATCAAAAGAACATTATAATCCGCATATCGAGTTACAACTCTTCTTGAAAATAATGCCATTTTAGGTATGCTTCCGCTGAGTAGAATGATGACATCCTTATTTACCAAACTATGTTAATTGTAGTGATCATTTACATAAATCTAAAACATTGTCACTATTCAAACGACACATAAGATTCAGTTCATAAATAGTGAGCCGTTTGGTAAAGAATGTTTGTTTATTTCTGTCCACTGATCATCTCCTTTTCTGGAATAATCGCTTCTCCAAAGTGCTTAATATGTTAGCCATGTTTGATCCCACCCATCTAACAATTAACTGGTAAAGTTAGTTTCGTCTTACTAATGTGATGCAAATAAATAGAATAAAATAAGAATTGAACTTGCTCTCTGACAGAGGTTAATAATTACAGTTATTTGCAAGAAAATAGTAGCATCGCCTGTCTATGCACCAAACAATCTTTTAGGAGCTAAGTTGTCAAACTAACCTTACTACCTATATTAATGGTTTACGGAACTAGTAAGTTCATCGCCACAGTTATACACAATCGTCATTGGTTTCTAATCTGCGCAAGATCAAGGCAATGCTTATCAGAAACATCTACCGCTCGAAGGTTCCTTCAAATGTTGTCGTCCTAGAGACGTTCCCGTATTCCTGTCTCTTTCTCTCCGGGTTTCTAACAACGATGGAAAATACTGTTTGCTTTATTCATCCGACCGTCTGAGGAGTTCTTCATTATGTGTTTTCCTACATTCTCCGGTCATTTCATTTAATTTTGGCATATGCACTTCATGTTCACCTGCTAAGGTTATACTATATCTTTTGCGACCATAATGTACCGACGTAATAACCGTTCTGTTTATTTTCAAATTCCGTTTCCTTGATATTAATCGCGATGTTACAGTCGCTTCAAGTCATTCAATGTTAGTTCACTTTTGTGCTTTCATTATTATTATTATTATTTTGAATCGCATGTTCTAGTGGAAAGTTAACATAACAACGTAAACTAATCTATCTTGTTTACAAAATAATTGCATACCTACTCCAGTAGCACACAAACGTGTTTTAACAGTTGGGTTTTTGTTTAGTTCGTTGATTTAACGTTATCGGTTGAAAAAAGGACGTTTACTTTTAAATAATATTTGAACATACGCTTGATGTTGAAATGATGTAAACTCAACGTGTAGTCAACTGTTATTTCCAAGTATGGTATAGATTTCGTTTCATGGGATTCTTTCTAATTTAATTTGTAAATAAAAATTTGAATAACATTTGTAATTAAAACCTAATTGAATTCCATTAATTATTATTTTGTGTTCTCTTCTGCATGTTGGTAACACGTTGAATTCCGACCTATATTTCAACGTATAATTTGATTTCGTTGATAGGACATTAATATGACGCGTTTTTAAAGTATTACATTGAATTGCGCCTTAGATTATTTTTCCAAGTTAATTGCCTAACAATTGTTCTTAAAATGAATAGAATAAAATCACGTATGTTTCTCTTGTTCTTCATTTGCACGTTGAAAATACACTGAATTTTAAACTATATTTCAACCAAAATTTAATTTCGTCAATAGGATATTAATGTGAAATATCTTCAACTATAACATGGATTTCGCTTTATATGTGTGTTTCTAAGGCGGCATATTACGCTTTTTTGAGAAATAAAATTACAAATTTAATAATACAACGACGGTTAAAGTGTTAAAGAAGGAAAAATTCACATAACAAAGAAAGAAGGAAAGTATTCTTTATTCTCATTCTTACACGATAGAGAAATGACACATCTTGATTTGTTACCACTGTATTCTAGACTGCCTATAACTACAAATAACGTAACAGAGTAGTAATTTTCAAGATATAGTTCGTGGTTAGGTAGCGAAGAGTGAGGACGTTCCACATGATCGCTCCGGTAGCGAGCCTTTATGACCTGGCACAAGTTTTGTTGTATCATGTGTGAAGTTTGATAGTTGTTCGGTGTTAGTGTGATCGATCCTTCGTTAAGATTAGTTGTTCGAGATTCGTAAGAGACAATTCTGTCAAAATTGACTTTGGTGCACTAGTACAATGCCCGAATGTCAGGGCTATTTTGAAGAGGATTTGCAAATATTGGATTTATGCAACTACAGTAAGAATTTATTTTTGAAGATTTCGACTTAAGAACTGGTTAACGAAAATATTCGAAAATGTAATAATAAACTAATTTTTACAGTGGACAACGTGCTATATGACCTACCTGTGACAGAACATATACCCGATTACTACTATTTTCTTATCTATTCTGTATCATTAGATGTTCCCGTTGAATATTTACAAGGGTGTTTTGCGGAATATGGACAGACGGTTCGTATCCCAAAATGTGTTATCATCAAATGATATTTTATGTGCACAACGTCAGACAGATAATATTTATTTAAAAATTAACGAAACAAGTTCCTCGCTTCTACAGAATTGACTTAATTAACATATAGATATTGCTGAACGAGCTAAGAGCTTCTTCTCGTGCTCTTGTGGTACAACCAGAAGTAATTCCACCAAAAGTCCCAGTTTTAGCCTCTGTTTTTAACGAAAAGCCTTTCCTACTCTAAATGCTAATATCAGAACACGACGACCAAGTGAAGGTCGCGTAAGCAATCAAACAGTTGATGTGGTAGCAGCTGCCAGATTCAGAGAAGAGCTTGTATGAAGGAAGGAGTGAGTAAGCTTCAGATATTGCCTGTGTCGGACAAAAACCAGCCGGAGGCGTTAGCTAAAGAGGATCAACAAACGGCAGTAAAGGGGCTGTTTACGTCTACGCATGGCACAAATGACCTAATTTTGCCTGTTCAACCGGAGAGGATAAAAGCTTATTAGTTAATACAAGAACGAACGAATTTGCCGAGTGTCTTAGTGCCAAAGTGAAGAATTCGCCTGGTCTGTTTATTTCACCCCATGATCCGAATCAGGTGATTAGTGGTGGTGCACCAGCTGAGCCTCGAGAAGTAGAGATGTCGGAGGAGGCAGAAAGTGAAGTTCAGCGGTAAGCCTCATCTTTAACACTCGACAATCGTCTAAAAAGGGTCTGATGTGCGTGACTTATTTTATTTTCCTTTTAAAAAATTCACACGACAAAAAATCTAGCGCAGAAAATAGAACTTAAAGTAAGTCTAGGCAAAGTGCATGAGTGTTTCTGAGAGTGGTGACTTTCCCCCTTTTGAGATATCCATGGTGTACCCATCTACCCTGCTATAAACTAAGGAACACTGTATATGATGAGCAATTTAATCTGGTGAAGCATGGTTTGGGTTATTTAGGGTGTGTGATTACCGCCTAATTTGGAAGATGTTATTGGTACTTTCAGGGATGGCGTTTGGCCCCGCGTTTTTTTCCTTTAATGTGGTTATGAATGGTCCTGGTGGATTAAAACTGAAAATTGGAACATTAAATATAATTACAGTCCTATTAAATGTGTGATTTTGGAACCTGAGGAAAAACAATTCACATTCTCTGTATCCAAGAAATTTTTACATTGACCTACACATCCGAAACTATAAATATGTAAAAAATTATGATGTAGACCAGCAGGTAGGAGTCGCTTTCGTCTTAAGGGCTGACCTAGAATGGGAAGAGATCTATAAATCTACGGACGGTCGTCATAATATTATTGAAGTGGATGGTTTGTTGATCTTTAACTCTTATTTTCACTGTGGCAATATTTTCACACAAGAAAGATAAGCCGGCTTAATCAGCTTGCAATAAATGTTCAAGTGTATGGAAAAGGACCCTATATTTTTGCAGGATATTTCAATTCCACATAATTTTGATCGAAATGCCACCACTTCTAAACAGAATTATAGTACTACTTTAAAATCTATTGTAACGTCATTTAACGTTTGTGAAATATGGCTCCCTGTTACATCCGAAAAGCCCCTTATTCACTTACATCTGTTACAAAAAGGTTCTTGACTACATTTTTTGCTGATTCAGGAACAGTTGTATTAGTAAAGATTTTTTTGGTTTAAATAGCCCTGTGAGACCATACATAAATATGGGCCGAGTTAGAATGGAAGGCACGCTTACACTTAAAGACTAATGTTCAATGGCGTATAAATGACGATTTTTTATTTATGAGCCCTTTTTGGCCCTCCCTCAGGAGGTCACAAGAGAAACTGATGCCTTTAAAGCGAAACCAGTTTGCGATATAGTGTTATGGGAAAAACGTATTAGATATGGTTATAAATCCATCACTCGAAAATTATACTCAGGTCAAAATAAAACCTTCGATTACTAGCAGCAGTTACTTATAGAATATAATTCAAGAGCGATACTGGATTCTCGTTGGTTGACCAAAGTCCGCCATATTCAAACCAAAATAATTATTTAGCTGAACCGTAAGAAAGTAGGCATTGTTAAGCGTAATTCTATAAACCAATGTGGTATTTACCTAACCGTGCCATTAGAGTAGGTTACAAAGGTAAAAAATCCGAAGGACAACTTTTTAAATAATTCAAAGCTCAAAATGACAAGATTTATCGGGCTATTTATGATGAAATTAGTTAACAATATAGTGACGCTTTTCAAAAGCAAGATATGCCTCTTAACATTCATTTTACATGACTTTCGGCTGGAGGTCTTGCCTAAATTTTCTCAGATGGAACACGAATTGTTAAACCAAAATTTATCCACCAAGAAATTTCAGATGCAATAAATCAGCTAAATATTAAATCTAGTTCTGGAATCAACGGACTCTGTGGAAGGTGGGATTCAAATAACAAAGCCTTCTTTATTAGGGAATCATTGCCGGTCCTTAATTCTCTGAGGTCACGACCTGCGCATAATGCAATTTGTTTATATTCAGCTTATGAATGTAAGGGACCCTTTTGATATATAAATCCGCTTTTAAAAGAGACTGAATATTTGGACCACGACTTCCCTTGAGGTGATGCGATTAATGAAATTTCCCCAGATTTTTTGGACTTGATGATTGACTTAATCACTTACAAAAACTGATTTTCGTCTATATTGGATAGGGTTAGTTTCATCAACATTTTTGTTTTCAGTAAAATGTACTATATGCTCCAAATATTGCCGATTACTCACCTTTTTTGGGCCCAAGTTATTATATATGTTGGTTATTTTATTGGCAGAACAATTTGCTCTAGACCCCCCAAACTACATTGTATAATTCCTTTGAGAATGGGGGTGTTAACCTAAAAAAGAATATTATTTTACAAGCCGAAGCGTTGATTGCCCATCTCCTCATTCAGAGGATATGTCTGTTTAATTCAAATATATCGTAAAATGCATGTTTCTTAGGATTACGTTCGATATAAGATACCCCTCTGATTAATTTAAGATCGATTGTTCATCCTATGAAAAATTTTGTCTCCACTTATGCGGACTTTGCCTATGCTGTCATCCACAAAATTCCGATGGAGGACTATACAGTGAAGCACTTTTACTGATATTTTATGAGAAACAAACCTGTTTGTTTACCGACTATCGCTGGGAGGAGAGGGAAGGAACGGCCGCAGATATGCTGGAATTAGGCGTGGAAGCAAGGAAACTCCGTTCTCCACTCCCCCCTTTTAAATTATTATATAATTTAGAACCGGTAGGTATTAATTTAAAGACAAAAGGTATTTTTGACTCTGACGCCTGGAGGAAATATGGTCAGGTGGACGACCTTTTTAGCAACCTTATCGCTTGCCCAAATAAATTTGTCATTTGGGAAGATTCTAAGACATTTTTCTGGAAGTTAATCGTTGTTATAGAGAGGATATAACGATGGATCAGACATTTTGTCTTCCTCATATCGCTACTTTCCTCCAAGGCATCGGCGATTTTCTTTATGGTTCATTGTCATTACTTTGTATATACTCAAAAATAGAAGAAATATTTATGAGCCGGAGTGATACGTTGAGTATGGATTATTTTCCTACTGGAACTCTTCAAAATTAGTTAAAAGGAAATCCTTTGCTAATTATTATAAAGCCTTGCATTAATTATCTAAGACTCCGAGGTTTTGTTCCTTTGTTATATTTATTTGTACTCTTGAACTTTGCTTTTGACGATTGTGGATTCTGAATTTTGATTCTATATTTGTTATGAAATAACTAAATTAAATAAAAAAGGTGGATTGTGTCGAACTACCAACGAGTGCGGAACGTATCTGGTCCGAACCCCAAAGCAGTTGTTGGATAATTTACTGTTGGAAAATTAACACCGTATACCATGATGAAGGCAATGGATAAAATGAAATTAATGTTAATAGACAGCAACCATGGCCAAATGAACCCGATCCTTCCACGTTTCTATTCAAGCATTATTCAACGTAGAATAATCCGTTGAACAGACAGCCATTTCGCTACAAAATTAACGTAACGTTTCGGTACTAACGTTTATTCTGCGTTTGCGTGCTACTGTGGTATGGACGATCTGTTCACAAGCAGAACGCTCAGTGAATGTTAAAAGCCCTAAAATGTTTCTTAGTAACTGCAGTACGATCAAAACTAGAGTAATATGGCAATGAAATGTCTGTTCTTCCCCATGCAACGCCGTTTCTCAACCTTTCAGTTTAATCTTTCATTAGAACTACATTCGTCTCAACCGTCGGGAACACTGGTAGGTTGTGATTCATCGTACAGCATATTCAAGAACTTCGGCATTAGTAGTCTGCAGTAGGTATTTGTCGGGGTCACATATGGTATGTCCTTTTCCTAGATCGATTGGGATTAACCGCTTCATTTAGCAGTACTATCATCTTGAGGGCCTAACAGTATATAGCCACCAAAATTGCTGGATATTTCATTTTCGGAATTTTAAGAGTGTGAATATCTTAAAGGACTAGTACAATCTAACACAGTAGAGTTGACACCATTAATGAGACATACCAATGCTACAATAGTTCCGAATATTCTAGATTTTCCCTGTGAATATGAATGGCTATATTTTGAAAAGAGTACGAGTATGTATCGATGAAAAAGGTGCCATGCTTGAACTTATACTGTATGTATCATCTTGTAGGTCTCAATTGTTCTACGAACACAGCGAATTAGCATTACGTTGTTATATACAATTGGACAATAGAATGTTTCTACAATGAGCCAATTTAATTCCTGAAATGCAAAATCGGCAACGTAGGACACCAAAGCTACAAGAAGGTTGTCGCTTATCCACTTCTGGACTTGAACTAGCTTTCCTGCCTCCTTCCCCTTTCGCTTCCGCTGACCCAAACACCACACTAGAAAGTCTCGCCAGCTGAATACATCCTCTGCTGATTTTATCGTCGAACATCTGTGACGCCCTCTACTTCTTAAGAATTCCTGCCTCAAGCAGCCAGAATAACATTCGCGTGGAATTTTTATTAATGCTGTTTGGTAATCTAGAACGAATAAATGTGTTGTGTTTAGGTTTGCTAGAATAATCATGAATTCATTTTGTGATAAAAAAGTGTTCCGTAGTTGCTCACTGTTGGTGTTTCCTACAGCTATCAATAAAACAGAAATAGCTTTAGGGCAACTTTCTGTGAATTAGCTGATCACAGCAATGTTTGAAAGGATAAAATGTGAAACAATTATCCTTACCTAATGTAACCTGACATTAATCTAGTGAAAATATATAGGTACAAATTTCATATTATTCATTTATAGCAGAATTAAAAATAATTCATAATCTTAATCTTTCATTAATATATATTGCCAAAGTTTACTAATGGTTTAAAAATACGTTAAGATTCACACACACCGAAATGAATATGTAGTTCCCGAAATAATGGTGGAAACTTCCGTAGGTGATCATATCAAAGCCACAAAAATTTTCCTTGAAAGACTTTCAAAACTGTGCATTGTTCGGAGCTATAGGCGCTCCAAGTTAAGGCGGCATCGTCTCAAGTAATGCAATAACTCATACATAATGACGTAAGCGATATCGGCTTAGTAAATCACACTCAATGTAGTACTCCCTACATATATTTAAACAATGTTTATGATTGTTAGAGAGCCTTATAGATAGGTTTCGCAACATAAGATTGTTGTTGTCAAACAATAAAATTGATTAGTATAATGGCAGAAAGTTCGGGAGGTACTTAATTATATCAAAACAAGAAAAAGCTTCTTTTAAGATGTTTAGAGGCATGCAAAGTTTCGGAACTACAGGAGTTCAATGTTAAGGCGGCATCCTCTAAAATGTCCAGTAATTTTTCTATACTTAATATAGATGGAGAATGGAAAAAGAAAAGAGACCAAACCTATTAGTGAGAGCATTATTACGAACTAACATTCAGTTGCTTGCAAAGTTTATTCCTAACCACTCGGTTCAATAGACCCTCAAGGTATCGAATCCGTAGCCACGGGCACCAAAATGTAAATACTGTATTCATAAGCGTAACTACAATTTATTCCCCCAACCCATTCCCAGGGCAAGATGTCGATTCGACCCATCCAGAGGCTAGGGTGAAGAGTCCTCTTGAAAGGGCCAACCCCCCGCAATGCGAGGTTTGGTATTGCAAGATTCTGGCTGCATTTCCTCCATCACGCCATTTGCATTCTGAAATGGTATCTTGAATAAGGCCAGGCTGATTATTTCCAAAATATTTTCCCATGTTGTTATTACTTTTAATATATCCAGTGCTAAATATTCAGAATTGGGTTGTACCTGGACATTGTTAAATAAATAAATAATATTCGCTTCTATGTATTTTCCACAAGATCTCCTTCTTTCTACATCTACTATAAATATGTCCCTGTTAAAAATGTTTACGTTTCTGCAACTAGTAGTCGAGTGGACTGAAATTTGACTCCTTGCTACTTTATTCCATAATATCTAAGAATCTTGCTCCATGAGGCTATAACTGAATATATTTTAGATGATTTTGTCCTCCAATAATACTGTAATGTCCAATAAATTATCAGATGTCTATTCACCGAATTTAATTCTTCTAATAAGGTTTAAAAGAAAATAATTCAACATTCATATTTTAAAAAAAATGCTTTAATTGTATTAAGCGATCCAAACGAAAGAGAAAATATTGATGGATGGATATATCCCGAGAAAATACACACACCCACACACTAATTCCACATATTACAGGATATCCCTTTTAGATCCACAATATGCATAACATGTTCCAGAATATTTTAGATCAATTAAGAATATTCCTAGGATATACTTTTTAGAATAGTAAACGAATATTCTAGTTTGAAATTTCAGGAAGATTCGTGGAATATTCTGAGCATATCCCCCCAAAAATTTGTCCTCCACATATTCGTACAATATACTTGTAATATCCCCAGGAATATCCTTGGCATATGCGCTCATGCCAAACATTAAGATATTCGTAGAATATTCTACGCATGTATTAAGAATATCTGACAATTGAGAATATCCGTAAAATATTACAATATTCTCACGGGGATATTCGTAGCATATTCCTAGAACGTACCTGTGCTGTATGGACACACACACACACAATACATTTTTCAAGAAACCGCCCCAGAGGAAGTGGACATGGAAAGGCCCAAATGGGACCAAAAACGAAATAGACTACGTTCTATCAAATAACAGGGCAATTGTGCAAGACGTGTCTGTTCTAAACAGTTTCAAAATCTCGAGTGATCATAGGATGGTGAGATGTAAGCTGAAACTAAATACTAGACTAGAGAGAAAGAAGCTTATCAGAGGAAAACCGTCAGTTTTAGATCTGGAAAATCTTGGAAAACACAGACAGACATTCGAGATAGAACTAAGCAACAGATTCAGCGCCTTGGAAGAGTTAGAGGATGAAGAAGACATCGATAGCAGAAATAAAATATTGACTGAGATAATAAGAAAAACAGCCAAGGAGACAGCAGGTATCAGAAAGAAAAAAGAGAGCAAAATCTCAGAAGAAACTAAACTCTTGATGAAGAAAAGAAGGGAAATGAAAGAAGATATGAATTGCATAAAGAGAATTGAGTACATAGAACTAAATAAAACCGTAAGAAAGAAAATAAGAGAGGATGTACGAAGATATAACGAAAATCTTGTTAAAAATACAATCGAGGAAAACAAGAGCCTGAAGAAAGCCAAACAGCAGCTCATGATAGGGAAAAAGCAAATAATTGCAGTTAAGAGACCAGACGGGACCGTAACACGAAATAAGGAAGAAATTATAAACATATTTGAAAATTTCTACAGAGAATTGTACTACTCCGAGGAAGAACTAGGAAATGAAGATTCAGAAGAAATTGATGTTGATGTCCCAGACGTAATGAAAGAAGAAGTGGATAAAGTACTTCGAGGGATGAAGAACGGAAAATCACCAGGAGAAGATGGACTCACAGCAGAGATGTTTAAATGGGGAGGTGAAAAGATGAAAGAGGAAGTTGCTAAATTATTCTCGATGTGCTTGAGGAAGAGAGAAATACCCAGAAGTTGGAACAATGCCGTTATCATTTTGTTGTACAAGAAAGGGGACAAAGAACGCGTAGAAAACTACAGACCAATTAGTTTACTGTCAGTCCTATACAAAATGTTCACCAAAGTTATTTTGAATCGTATTGAACGAGACTTGGATTTTAATCAGGGAAGGGAACAAGCCGGATTTCGTCGTGGATTTAGCACAATGGACCACATACAAACATTGAATGAAGTTATGGAAAGGACTAATGAATATGAACTTCCGCTATGTTTGGGATTCATAGATTTTGAAAAGGCTTTCGATTCGGTCTCCTTGTCAGCAGTACTTAAATCACTTGAACATCAAGGCATCGAAAGTGCATACATCAAGTTACTGCGAAACATTTACTCGACTGCCACTTCTGTCATTAGGCTGCATCACGACAGTGAAAAATTTAAAGTTGGAAAAGGGGTAAGGCAAGGAGATTCAATTTCTCCGAAACTGTTTTGTGCGGTCCTGGAGAGAGTGTTCCAGAATTTAAACTGGGATGGAATTAAAATTAATGGCGAATATCTTCATCATTTACGGTTCGCTGATGATATAGTCCTGTTTGCTTCAAGTGCAGAAGAACTACAAACCAGAATGGAAGAACTGAGTAACGAGAGTTCGAAAATAGGCCTTAAAATGAACTTAAGTAAAACAAAAGTAATGTACAACCAACATGCTGCAAAGAAGGAAGTGAAGATTAACGGAGAGACAATAGGCATAGTTGATGAGTATGTTTACCTAGGCCAGCTTAAAACATCGAATGCAAAGTTGACTGATGAAATAAATAGAAG
>JAGDQP010049290.1:2162-14536 GCA_022664845.1 Lepisma saccharinum | reverse complement strand
TGTCCCAGCGTGACTACCACTTTTGTGTGTTAAATCAACACAACACATGGTGTTGATTTCGGTACTGTGAAAAAAAAGTTACGGAGGCAATGAGATTTGAACATTGGTTGTTCAGTTAGAAGTCGAGCGTCTTACCGACTGAGCTAAATCATCGGACAGAAAATGAAGTAGATGCAAACGATATTTAATGAACAACATTTGAATTAAACGACTACACTATAGATTTAAACAGTGTATGGGTTCAAATATATGTTGTTGAACCCCCAAAACATACTAAGTTACTTGCACGACTTATGACAAGCTTTAATCACTTCCTATTTGTCAATTGGAAAACAGAATTCCCATTCATTGAGAATAATTCTATTTCTATGAAAGCAAGCAAGATGGCGGAAGCCAAACACTTGAGCAGCATTACTGCTTTCTTATCGTAATAATATGTCGAATGCTGCGCTTACTTTCATAGAAATGGAACATATTCTCAGTAAATGGGGATTGTGATCCCTAATTGACCAATGAAAAAGTGATTAAACCATGGCATAAGTCGTGGGAGTAACTTTGTTTGTGTTTACGGTTCAGCAAGATTTTTTTAATCCTCTATATTGTTTCAATCTAGTACTCTTTTCGTCTGACGATTTAGCGAAGTCGGTAAGACGCTTGACTTCTAACTGAGCAATCCATGTTCAAGTCTAGCTACAGCAGTAACTTTTTTTTCTTCCAGTACCGAAATCAACACCGTGTATTGTGTTGATTTAACACACAAAAGTGGTAGTCACGCTGCGACACCGCATTGTGTTGAATTAACACAACTATTTTTTACAGTGTAAGATGGACTAAAAAGTAAAAAGTAATAAATTGAATTAATCTTATGAATCTGAAAATAAAAGCGTGGGTGCTCTTAGATATTATGATTTTATTATAAAGTAAGCAAGAGCACCCACGCTTTTATTTTCAGATTCATAAGATTAATTCAATTTATTATTTTTTACTTTTTAGTCCATCTTAATAAAGCATGTTTTTTAAAAATCATTTTTTAAATTATTATTTTCATGTATAAAAGGTAAAAATAGGTAAAACAAAAGTAAAGCTATTCCCTGAGCGATACGCACGCACCGTGAACGGCGCAGTGGGGATGTGGAGGTAGCGCTCCACATTTTCTTGACCTAGGGCGGTGGGGTTGTCAGTCCCACACTCGACCGCCTTTACCTTTGCAAGGTGCTCAGGAATACCAAGGGGACTCTGGTACTCAATTTGATAGGAAGCTAAGTGCACCTCAGAGCGCCAGGCGTGGGAACACTGAGAGAAAAGTCTCCAGTGTCCTTTCCTGGATTTGAACCCTGGCCGCCCGATTCGACTCCCTGCGAGGTAGGCAACCTAAACGTCACATAATAGATGCGCCGTTGCGTGCATTTAAGGATAATTTCAAATTATTTTAATTGATTAATAATTACAGTTATCTGGATTATTCTGTCGTATGTCTAATGATTTAATATTGTTTTCTCATCGGAAGCAAGAAATCGGATCATGCGAAGTGAGTTAAAAATCAATTACAAGATTTGTACCAGAGATGATTACAGAGCAAGTTAATATAAAGCGTGTAAAAAAAAAAATGTTTCAGTCGTTTACATTTTAATGATAAGGGTAGGGGGCATAAGTTATGATAAATATTTTTTTTTTCGCGAGAATGCGACACGAGCATGCAATTTCGAAATATAGAAATGGAACACGTCACTGTTCGGTACTTTTAATTCTATGAACAGTGCACGTCATGTGTATCAGGAGTAGATATGGACATGCGAAAATAGTCAGTAAACAAAGTATGGTGCTACACGCCTTTATAAGTTACCGGACTATAATGGTAAAACATAAATAAAGGAGGCGCAAATATATCGCCCTACGAAGTCTCAAAGTAATCTTCCAGAGCAGCCACAAGTCGCTGCGAGCGATGTGGGAGGCATCGGATACCATCCTCCCATTCAAGTTCGACTGAAGACATCTCACGTTTCACGGCAACGACAATGACATCTCATGTCCGAACTCGTCTCCCACGCATTGCTTTCTTTGGATGTGAGATCGAAAACACACGGGGAGAGATTCGGTGAGTATGGCGGGTGTTCCAGTACCTCATGTCTCCAAGACGCTGGTCACGCCGAGTTACTTCCATTTTGCACGACGGTCATGGGCAGCGATTGTCGGTCAGAAGTGCGGGGGAGGGCAAGTTAGCCTTTGAATATTTATATCAGTGTAAAATATGTATAATCTTCTAGTGGAGGTTTCAAAGTTGGATTGCATAAATTACAGGATATTCTTCTACACCATTTATAATAAATGGGGCCCGATAATTATTTAATTAAAATTATTTTTAATTGTTGAAATGCATTCATACGTAGGCGAACTAAGTAATTGCGATCAGTTTTGGGCTGTTTGCTCTCTCTCTCTCTCTTATATATTTTGGCACATTTTACACGCAAATACACATTTTAGTGCATATTCTCCCCGCACACATATTTTACCAATTGTTTAACAGATTAATTTCGTGTATAATTAGTCCTATTTTAAGTAAATATATTAACTTTTAAGTAATACTAGATGGATTTAATGTTTTCCGTAATTTGTTGTATTTTCTACGTTTAAACTTCAGCATACATATTTTAAATGTCTATGTAATTTTAATATATACAAATAAATCCTCGCTACTGCATTATAAAAACTAATTGTTAATTGATGTTCAGATTTGTGGTGATAACATCGTGTGATGAAGAAAGAAGTTTTCTGCGTTATAAAAAGTTTTTTTACCTCAAACTTGACATTCCTTTCTATCTGAAAATCAGAAAATGCAAAGTACTCTACACTGTAATGTCAGGAAGAGGCACTCGCCTAGTAATTTCAAGTACTCGGGTTCGATACCGGTGTAAGACTGAAATTGAGTTTTATCTGGAAATCTTTAAATAAATAAAATCATTTGCGTGTAAGTAGCAGTAACAGTTCATTCTTGTGTTTAGTTTTTCGTGTAACATATATGCTGACGCTCTAAAGCATTATTTGCAATTGATTCCAAAACTACCAAATTTGGTGTAGTAGCTATTTTCGGTCTTTCTCTTCTAAGAGCATATGAATATAAACAATTAATAGCACCGTGTTGTGTATAACACTAATTGCAGTATGTAGTGTAGTATTTGGTGTAATTAGTAGCTTTTAAATGTAGATTGTCACATTTTGTTCATATTAAACACACATTTTAAGCACATATTTTTTACATTTTGAACACAAAATTACATAATTATGATAAACTATATCCGGATGTACATGAGTATATCCGAGCCCTAAATTAATTTTGATTGTTATCATGTTTTATTGTCAAATAAACAGCATTATTAACTTAAAGTAGTTACAGTACTAACACTTCTCATATAAAAAACACGATTCTGTCAGAAGAAATGAATATAGTTGTGCATTAACAGTTGCTTATAATTATACTTTTAACAAGAAACGGGGGTTCACTAAAATATTAAACATATTTACAGATAAATACACTTGTTAATAGAGAGGATCATGCTAATATATTGTATAATCTCATTGAAGACAATACTAAACAATTTATTCCCTCGCACAATTTATTCCCTCTTTATAGTAACATGTTAAAATGCAGCGTTACGCCAGTCACTACAGCGACCGAAAATCGAATCCTGGCCCCCAGTTGCATGCTAGGTAACCTAGGTCCTATCGTTAAATTATCATCCCAACAACTTTGCATATTTGATATTCCTCTGACTTCAGATGAACCATCCAACTATTGCTTATATACAATGTCAAGTCACCCCCCTTTACCCAGTCCGATCCATAAGTTCCTGGACTGATTTTTTACCGCTTTTCTACCAACGCTATTTGTGGGACCGCGATTGGATTACGTAATACTAGGTCTACTAAATAACAGTGCAAATTGGCGTTAGTGTAGTTGCAGTAGTTTAGAAGACAAGATGTGTGATTCACACCGCTGTTGTTAGTCTGTGTCAAAGTGTGAAATGGATGAGAAAAACGTGTAGCGATTAAATTCTGCTGTAAAGCGGATATGTCTGCAACAGACACGCTATAAATATTTCAGAAAGCTTATGGTGATGCAGCATTAAGACAAACAACCGTTTTTGAGTGGCACAAACTTGTTTCGAGAGGGTAGAGAGTCAGTGAAGGACAACGAGCGCAGTGGTCGATCCACAGCAACCCGAAGCAATGACATCGTCGCCGTAGCCAAAATGGTCAAATAAAATCGAAAAGTGACGTCTCAGTTAATAGCAGATACACTAAATATACAGAAAAGTGTGATTTTAAGAATATGAACTGAAGGCTTGAGAAAACAAAAAGTATGCGAAAGATTTGTTCCGCATGCACTGACACGGATAAACAGTTTCTGGCTAAAAAAAACAAAACAAATCGTAACCTCACACTATCCCACTTACTCTCCAAACCTGTCTCCGCTCGATTATTTTCTGTTCCTCAAGGTGAAGTTGCAACTAAAGGGTGAAAAATTCGATACCATCAACGAGATTAAAAAGCTGTGACCGACCGGCTGAACAGGATTCCCGTAGAAGAGTTTCTCAGGGCCATGAAAGAGTTGCAAATATGTGTTCAGCAGTCTGTTGCTTTAAATGGAGTCTATTTTGAATAGACAAACTTTTTAAAAAATGATACCAACCTTCTTATTTGTCTTCCAATGCTGCTAGTCCGGAAACTTATGGACCGGACTGTGTATGTGAAGATTTTAACTGAGGAATACTTCTGGAAATCCAGGCCAAAGGAATATCCAATATGTAAGAGAAATCGGTTGCTGAGGCGACAGTTCAATATCAACGTGCAACTAGAGGACCTGGCTTCGATTCCCGGTCGCTCCATTGACCCACTTTTTTAATGTATTTTTATTAACCAATAATTTGTTTTACAAAATCTGTATTGAAAAACAATCAGAATGCTCAGCTATAGTATGCTTAATACTCCAGACACAGGCATGATTTTTTCCCTGAGTCACACAAGCAAAAATACTTGGAATTGTTCCTTTCAATTAGGTCCTGGCCGACTCCTCGTCCCATCATTTTCCATACATATCCCGGACTAAGCCAAAGATGCCTAGCGCCATAAATAACAATTCACATTCAACAAATAGCCGGTAGCAAACGTAAACTTTCTCACTTACGAACTTTACTTTGTGACAGTTCTCAACTTGTAGAATTGTGCAATTACTGATACTGAACAAACGTGAAAAGATTAATTTTGTAACATATAATAATAACAGATTTAAAAAAATAACATGAAATCTTAATAAATTTCATTGATTTGCTAGTATTGTCAGTGGGTGACAAATTATTCGAGAATCAGGGAGCAATCCTCCTTTTCCTTTTACGCTTTTCAATACGCAATTTCTCTATGCTATTTTGAACTAGTCGAATGATCGGTAAAAGTGGGGGGCAACTGCCCCTCCTCAAGCCCCTAATCGCCGCCCATGACGACAGTTGACTTATTACTAAATATTCCCGCCCCTTCCGTGCGACAACCGTAACACGAACTGCCATCTAGTGACCTCTTTACTACAGGTGACATGCTCTTCGTGGCGTGTGATCTTATTGTTGTCACATTTTATCTTGGATAAGAAAAACATGTTGCCATAACTTATGCCCCAACCCTCGTTCTTACCGTAAATTCTGACTGAGTTTTGGAGACTGCACATTCTGACACAAACTGAGTAGGTGTTACTAATTTATCAGTTTTGAATTTATGTTGACAAGGACATTCGTGGAACCGATGATTGAATACAACGTGTGTGGGCCGTCTGTATTATCTTTGTGTTACTGTTGCAATTTTCCACTCCTTGTTACCTACTTAGTATGAAATATTAAAATACAAAGTACAGGATGACCTGAAATACTCGCCATTCATACCAGGTGTGGTGTTATATTATATCAGTAATAGTTGAATAAGCAATGTCTGCGTTTCCTGATTGATCGCCGTGGTAACGTGGAGTGATTCAGAAATTATCGCATGTTTCACCAGGTGTGGAAACTCTTTAAAGGCCAATTGAATTTATCATTCATGTCCCTTAGTTAACTTAGGTCATAGACAAGGAAACAGAGTCCAAACATAAATTTTCTCAAGAAAAGGATTCGAATTAAATTACGCGCGTAACATCAATTCGATTCGTCAAGTTAAAAACCAACGAACTGGCATTTTCTGGGAAACGGGGCTATCAAACACCTTTATGTTGATTTGTTCCCTCCGTGCATCTGCGTCAACTGAAAACAAGAGCAAGTCAGGGACAACCTTCTAAAGCAGAGGCTTCACAGAGAAATAATTTACCTCACCGTCGACCGTGACCGCAGTTTATGTACAGTTATAATCATGAATGATTGTTAGTGTTCCACAGGTACCTCACACAGTTTGCACCGGTGATTGAATTCAACTTATTTATATTTTATGTACCTATGCCTAGGCCAGGACAGGGTAGGAAAAAGAAAGGGGAAGGATTCTGCCAGAGCTTAAGTTTGAAGGTACTATCCCGACATTTACCTGTGAGAGGAAAAGCTGGAAAATTTCAATCAGAATAGTCGGTCGCTGGTATCGAAACAGATACCTTTTGAATACAAAACTAACGCTGTACCAACTGAGCTACGGTCGCTTGTTTTGCAGCATTGATCTTAAATGATTGCAAAAGCAAAGTTATATGGAAAAACTGTCATTAGAAGGCTGTTGAAAAGATACGGATTACTAGATTTTCGAATAAACCTAGATAATTCAAAGTATAGATGCACGTTATTCATAGTAAGCAATACAAAAGATTAAACGCATGACACTGTTAGAATTATGAAACAAAGGACGAATATAAATATAGATTATGTTTCAGTGAATGTTCAGATTGAAGCAAATCATTCGGCATCTGAAAGAACTCTAAAATTGAGTATCTTTCTTAATACAAGTTTTCCACAAAGCAGTGCCTCAAATATAAAGATTGCCATTTTGTGTTTGAATCTGCAACAATCGAGCATCTTTTTCTCCCCCCTTTTTTTCTTTAGTTAGTAGAGCATTGCTTTCGCATTCGGAAAGTTCTAGGTCCGAATGCGGCAGTGATTGAGGATTTCCATGGTTTTCCCTCAGTCGCAGCAATTAAATGTTGGGATGGTACCGTCAAACTAGGCCCTGACATATTTCGTTCCCAGGTTCTCTGAGCCAAAGATGTCTAAGGAACTTAAACACGGGTCGATGCTATTCAAATCAATATTACAATACTTTACTAACATTTCTCAGTTAAGGAATACAAAGATGTTATTCCTGTTTGGGATGATATTCGGCATCAATAATCGGGGATGAAATACTAGGGCACCAGGGGTCAGGAAGCCGAACACTGGTTATTGCCTCAAACAGGATAAGACATAATTTCAAGCTGGGACATAACAGTTATTCTTCGATTACTCTATCGTCAAAATGATATAATATCTTTGTTTGTTGCGCTATTGTATTACTTAAATATATATATTTAAACAAAAATATTTCCTAGGAATAAAGCCATACAAGAAACAGAAAACACACAATAAATGTATGACGTCATTTTGGATCAAACGATAATTTTGAAAACAGAAATATCATTCTGGAACCAGTCTCACTCTCTTTCTCTTTCTATGTCCTACTGAACCCGCAAGTTCATCGCTGCAGTAACAAACTTTCGCCATAGGATTCTATCCTGACCAAGGTCAAGTCAGTTTTCAATACGAACACCTACCTCTCGAAGATCATTTCTAATATTGTCCCTCTAAAGACGTCTCAATCTTCCCAACAATCTCTTTCCCTTCGACTTAAGTTTTCCGAATCTTCGTTTTTCCCCCCACCATCCGGATTTCATTATTACAAAATAGGGTAAGTCGTACAGGTCAAAGAGTTCTTCATTATGCAGTGTCCTCCATCCACCGGTCATCTTTCTCCGTTTTGGCCCATATATTTTTCTCAAAAACTTATTGAAACACACGCAATTTATATTAATCTACTAGGGTCGTACTCCAACTTTCGCAACAGTAAAGTGTTATAGGCAGAATAACCAGTTCTCTATATTTTCAATTTAGATGCGTTTTCACAAAACTTGGTATATACAAAAACAGTTTTCTTCAAAAGAGCTGTTTTTAGAATATCTCCATAGAAATTTTTCCTTATAGAAATATTACATATTAGAATCTTAGAACAGAATAGGTGAACCAAAAGCATTAGAAAACCTGATATTAAAAAAAAAAGTGTTGCTACCAATTAACTTCCTTGATATTAATTGCGATGTTAGAAGCTTCTGATCTGAATAGAAACATACGTTTTCCGATATTAAACGACTTTTTATGCCTTTCGTGAACTCTTTTTTTCTTGTTACATATGCTCCCAAGTATGTAAATTTGTTTACTTTCTCAATGTTCTCCTTCCTAATTGTTATGTATCTATTTCCTATATTCCCAGTGTTTCGGCTTGTTATCATGTATTTTGTTTTGTCTATGTTTACCTGCAGACTTATCTTATTGCACGCTTCCACTAAGACATCGGTGTTACTTTGTATTGCATCTATATCTTCCCCTATTAAATCTACATCATCCACTTATTCGAACAGTTGGCTCAGTCCATAATAAAATACAGAAAATTTCCTTGTTTTAGTAGCGGGAAAAAAGTTAATAAGATATCTGTGTTTACAGCGTCAAGTATGTTCAGTCCAAAATGCCAAAATGGGTTATCAATTTGCCAAATATGATTTTGAAAGGGCTACGTTTGTGCACAGTGTGTTAAATCTGGTTCCAGCTAGAGCAGAGGCGGAAGGGAGGTTGATTCTGATAGAAAACATTGCCGTTGTAAGAAGTACAGTAATCTGGTGGACAAATAATGCAACTTTAGTTGGAGAGAGTAAGCAGAAACTGTGAACAAGGTACATGATCAGAAATAATTGAATTCCAACCTCAGTGTTGCCATATTGTTTTTAAAATCCTGTAACAATAGCGGGTGATTCCGATCCCGTTTAGTAAGTAGGTGATGTGGTTCCTTCCTTAAAACAGAACATTCTACCATATGTATTACACTCGGGAGGTGTTTCTCTTTGCACATGGGAAAGTACAAAAAGAAAATGGAAGAGCGTTGGATGGAAGAAGAAGACATGAAGGAAGTCATTGAAGCAGGAAGAGGTTTCATGACGTTGAAGGCAGATGCGAGGCGATTTCATATTCCTTACACTGCCCTTCTGAATAGGTTTACAGAAGAGATGGGACATAAACAAAGACAAGTAGATAAAGCTGGGACTACTCAGGGTTTTGCACCTGAACAAGAGAGACAACTGATGGTACATATCATCAGCCTCGTCACGAGAGTTAACTCAAGGAAACGCTCTGAAAAGTGTATTCAGTTTTGAGCATATACAATAATTCACAGTCATATTCAATCCACTACTGGATGAGGCCTCTTCCAGGGAGAGGAGTTGGTCTACTGCTCCCACGCTGACCAGACCGTGTTGGGAGAATTGAATTGAATATATTTTAAGGTCTTTAGGCAAGTTTTGCTCAGGCTGAATGGATGATGATGATGGTATGGATTGGTGGAACGAGGAAAGTGGGAGGAAACAGGATCGCCCCGAGAAAACCCACGCACACGGTGTTTTTCCACCACAAAGCCAACATGGCATGAGCAGGGATCTAACCGACGATCCCTAGCACCAGAGGCGAGCGCTCTACCACTGAGCCACGTGTTGCGAGAGAAGAGCCGAAGCTCTTAATCATGATCGCCACTGTCTTTCATTCACAGCAGCTCCCCAATTGCATCACGATGCTGGGGGAGCGCCATTGCAGACCCTCTAATCAGATCCGTTGGAAAAAAATCCTGGTACCCCACAATCAGCAGTCAGCGACGGTAACCACTAGACCAGCGGGACGGTCTTTGAGCATATAAAAATGATAATTAGCAAACTGCATAATTAATAATTAAGTTTGCATAAATGATTTATTTTACTTCTGTTTAATTTTATTTAGATTAAAGCCCATAATATTTTACTTCAGTTTTGGTACTTGTCAGTAATTATGCATCTCCCTTCATCAAGTAATTAAATTTTTGATAACAAATATTATAATTAGTGAAACTTCATTTCTGAATTTACTCGAGTTGCTGAATATTTATTCCTATTATCTCTCCTTTTAAGAACTAAAAGAACTCTACAACGAATTCGTTTGAACCAAGAATGCTCAGAACTTAAAATATCAACATCAGTATATTTGGAACAGCATCTAAATTAACCTCAGAAAAGGATAACCCACTTTGAGTTCACATCATAGTTTTGACTACTGTATCCAGAATGACGTAATTCAGCCTTACGGGAAAAAAAAACTTCATAAAATTCATCCAGATTAAAAGCTGAACAAATTTCAGTGAATGTCAAAGCATTAACATTTTTTTAAAGCAAGGAAATTCATGATTATCTTTCAAATGTAAAGTCCCTAGTTTCTGAAAAATATCAGTCTTAATTAATTCATAAAATGACTTATTGATGTTAATAGAAGCACGTAACGCAACGAGCTAAGAAAGTTACATTTCATAAAATCGAACGAAGTTCGAAATCAATAAATGCATAGTTATAATCACGACAGAAGTGAAGTGTTAAATACGGAAAAAGAGAGCGTCCCGTATGCTGTTATAACGGGACAGCAGTTCTCATCTTAAAATTTGGGAAATCCCGTATAATACGGAACGAACGCCTGGAAACCCTAGCTAAGAGGTACAGCGTAATTTCTGCTTATTCTAAATTCTGGTCCACGATATTCTAAATGTGGCGGTTGTATTTAGTTCCAAAGCAAAGGTTGCGAATGGCACCAGGAGGACTGTCTGAGATGTAAGGAAAAAAGCGATTCATTTGTGGCAAATGTCGACTCTAAGAGCTTGTCTAAGAGAGTATTATGTGTCCATTTTTCTTCCTTTAGTTTTTGTATGTTTAATAGTAGATATATGATTCTAATGAGCGAAAAACAAAACTGATCTTGTATATTCCTGTTTGTTCGTAGCGATCGGAATCACCCGCCATGGTCGGGTGATTGTGATCGAAAAATATAATTTGTACACTGTTACCCATTACACTATTTGGATTTTTTAAGAACACAGACAAGTATTCCAACGTCACAGTATTTTCGGAACATCATTCGTCATCTTCATGTGAGAGCCATTTGTACCTGTAACGATCGGATTTTACTCTATATATTTACTCTATATTATTCTATTGTGTATTCGGGGTAAAGTGTGTTAAGTGACAATTTTGTAACAATGGAATAACACTGTTCAGAGATGTAAATGGACTTTTTGCCACTTTAGAACCTGAATACATTTCACGCTGTCAGCACAGAAATAAACGCATGACGTCATTTCAGTGTTACCGTAAGCAAAATAAATAATAACCAATCTAACATCATTTCTGAAATGTTATATCAGCCCCTGGTTTTAGGAATATTCTGCGAGAATCCAAGGAGAATATTCTAGACGTATTCGTGATAAACACTATGAACATTCTCCGATCATTTGGGGTAGAGAACAAAGATAGTAGGATGTATATATATAGGATGTGAAACATATTGATACGAGCAACATAGTTGCTTCATATTCAATATTCCATGAATATCCCACGTAGATGCCCAAAATAGGTTTGAGCTCAATATTCCTACCAAATGTTGTTCAAAATATTTAGAAGGATACAGATGTTTGAAATTTCAGGAATATTCCTATAGTATATTCTGAGAGTAGCCTGAAATGATCAACTATTAAACACATACACGTCTATTCATAAAATATGTCTGGAATACCTGGAATTCCTAGCATAGGTACTAAACACCAACTTCCAGCCGTTCGTGTAGAGTGTTCACAGCATATCGCAGGAATATTGTCCTCAGAGGTAATGCTCGTATCATATTTTTACCTGTACTGTGTGGGAAAACAAATGTCATCATCATAAATTAAGTAACAAGTCATATCACAATAGGCAGTCTTTATTTTACTTGCAAAAATAAGAAACATGCATTAGTAAATCAACTTACAAATTGTACATTAGACTAAGTAAAGCGAAAATAATGCATTTTCAAGTTGGCTCATTGAGCATTAAACTCAACTACTAATGCCATCACTTAATATTATTTGGGTTTGCTGCCGCATTATAAATATATGCTGATGATTGATGCTCCCTGTACCGAAGCAGCTGATCAGATATCATATAATTATTTATGCTTGTACACCAAGTCATATATTGCATTGATTTGGAGTTGCTCAAATTGTTTTCAGACAAACCTATTTCAAGCTTGATATTGGGGCTCTCTTGAACATTATCAAGCTTGATATTGGCTCTCTTGAACATT
>JAGDQP010049288.1:0-14537 GCA_022664845.1 Lepisma saccharinum | reverse complement strand
ACGTTTGTGCTGGTGGATTATATTTGTCAATCCTCCACGCTTAGGACATTGTATGCATAGGTATAATAAAACTCACATTTTGATAGAAGTTTGTTTCATTTGTTTTTTGTTTGAAGTTTGAACCCTTTTCATTGTTTGTCGTTTCTAAACACTTTAATATCTGCCAGGCAACGCAACGTATGCGCTGGTAACAACCCTAGCCATTGCGGTTGAAAGTAGGTTTTAGGTGTCATATCAGGCAACTGGCGGGCTGGTTCAACCCGCACTATATTGTGTTTATCTGGATGCAATCATAAACCCCAAGCTGCAGTGCATTGAAATTTAAATTAGGAGTGTGAATATTGTTGAAAAAATGAGATAAACTGAATAAGATAAACTGACTAATCGCCTAGATTCTTTTTAACGTTTAGTGAATTTATAGAAGTGAATGTTTATATGAACAGAGTTGTCGGAATTTTTTAAATTTATTTTTTAAGTTTGAAATGGTTTGTGTGTGTGAGAGTATGTGATATTCATGAAATTTGACTGTCTGCCTGAAGTACATTTTATAAATTAAAACTGTAGTATAATTCCAGTACTTTCGATTAATATCAACCGGAAGTCTACTATTGCAAGACAACAAAATATATTTTTGAAAATTTCCCTAGCTCGAGAATTCAGTAGAAAAGTTATGTCTTCATGTTTCATCATCACAAGATAGTTGTGAAGTACCGCGTATTATAATAATATAGGGAAGTGTAGTGCACGAGCGCCTGAAGAGTGTTTTTATAGGGAAGGGCAAAGCTGAGGTGAGTATTCTGGCTTCAAACCCAAGCATATCATAGGTAAACAAAATGCTTTTTAATCATTATTTCCATCTCATACTATGTCGGTGTATAACACAACCTCTTGACATAATCTATTATATTTATTCCATACTGTGCTTTGAATAACTCTTGTACTAATGTTGTTTCAAACTAATGCTTAAACTTAACTTAGAGTTTAGTACTTTTATTATTGTTTCTTTTTATGATATAATTGACTTCGTACATCATCGTTCTTGCTAATTGATGAAATGCTTGTCAGTTAACGTTGGACTTAAAAAGTCGAACTGGGATTTGTTATTTTGGTTTCAAATATCTGGTTTTAGTTGTATTGGTCAAATGATGCAGAAAATCCAGCACATAACTTTTGAAACAAGACATGTAGAAGGAGTAAATTGTTACCAGATTAAGCCAGCCTAAAGTATTGAATACACTAACTCACGAATAAAATCATGAACATCACCAGTATCAAAACTGCAAAATCTCTCATTCTGAATATACTCCAAAAAATTATGAAGTGAGGTTTCACAACCAGCTCTCAACATAATGCAATACAGCACTTCGCAATAATTGCAATTTACAAGTGAAAAATGCAGCATAACTTCGTCCGGATTTGTATCATAACCTTAGCAAAAATAACGCTCGACTCTTTATTGAGGAGGTACTGAATTCTTCGAGAAGAGTCATCCCTCAAACTGAGGAGCAATATACTTTGTTTACAATATAATTTAACTTCAATGAGAGGAAAATTGAATTGCGAGTTTTGGATTTGTTTTGCTTTCTATATAAGCACGTTCATTGTTTAGTATCAAAATTAGAGCAACATGAATTGAAATACACACAAAAATAAGAAAAGAATAACCGCGCGTGACTGGAAATTTAACCTAATCCACTCGATCGGAAGTTTGAGACTTTACCCAGTGTACTACACATTATGCTCCACGACAGTTGCTTAACATATGTTACAGATCTTTTTGTATAAAAGAAACAAAAAAAAATTTATACTTTAAATCAATGACGTGTTCTTATTTGTGCTGTTAACACCTAAAGATTTTATTTTCTTTCTCCAAACGATAAACATCGTACTGTTTATTGTGACAACGTTGTTTCCAAGTAGATTAATCTCTTCTGCTATTGAAAAGTATGACTTAAGTGACTCGGTGCTTCCACATTCCACATTATGTAACATAAATTACTAGTCAAATGAGTCGGCAGTTTAAAGAAGGAATCAAATCTAACAATTTGTTTTGTGGGAAATTAACAAGAACTGTATAGCATTTTCATTATTTATTGAAAGGGAATTATATATTAACGGAATATTCAGAAAGATCTTCTTATCCTTGCGTACTTCTAAGAGAGTTTATAGGTGCTGTATGTTCCCCTGTAGAATTAAAAAAATGTTGGTGGATTTATTTCCATCTTCAAACTTATGGAGAAAACGTATGCATAGTTGTAGGTTGTGAGAAGTAAGTATGGAAAGATCGACCGGAAAAAGAAGAAAAACGCAATAAAAACCTTCAAATGAATGTTATTTTAAAAGAAAATGCACAATAAAATCAAAAGTTGCAAGTAAGTAATAAATTCATATTCTTTCCCTGCTCTCAACTGACAGAAAGTTTGCGCCAGAAATATGCAATACTGCTGTTATTCCGTAACAGTGATAGCAATAGCTACTATCTGTAAATACCTTTTGACAATAGCAGTTTAAAATATCAGTTATAAAAAAAACGTATCTAAATGCGAGTTATTTGTTCCCGACTGTGAAAAAGCTGTTTAAAACAATATTTTAGACTAACCTATTTACCTGTTTCCTATTACGTGTGCAGTAGAGATATGGAATAAGTTAGTTTAGTTCATACTATAATTGTTATAAAACTATTCTAGTAATTATCGGAGCTTGAACTAACTAATAAAGAGGAAACAATATATCAAAACACAAATAAATCAGGAAATTAAAAAGCATTGGGTACGGGAAGGGGATGCGTGATTCAGTTTCATGCTGAATTAGTATAATATTTTAGGTATGATTATCTGCAGGGTGCTTATGATCTACACCGACGAACTTCCAGAGGTGATTCCTTACATCAAAACAAGAGATTCAACTGAGAATGTTTCGAAATGTGCATAGTTTCGGATCTAGAGACTGCCAAAAACGTAGGAAAATGAACTCTAGAGCTACATATTTCTATCACACGAACAGTAGAGCTGAGACGGCATGGTACCGTCAGACATTAAAACTACACTATCCAAAAACGTGAATTTCAAAGTTCCGCAATGGGCGCGAGAGGGATTTCCCAAAGGAATTAGAGGGTTCCCAGAAAACCTCTGAATTAAGTGTGAGTCGAAATGAGCATGAATGGGACGTTTTTCCACCAGTAAATAATAAGTCGTTTGCCCCAAATCGATATCTCAAGTAGATTCCATATATCGAACAATATTTAAAAGAGAAGCGGTTGCATAACACGTAGGAGTAAGAATTGCATAATTTCACATAACGTTTTATTTATTTATGAAAGACATGGAATATCATTACCCACCTATATGCTATGAATGACTATGTCATCTTTACTCACACGAGATGTCGTTTAATTCATGCTAATTTCGACATACAGGATCCGTCCGGAAAGTAGTCGGACTGAATTTTTCCCGCCACAACGGGGTGAAGAAGGGGGACCTTACTCCGCTGGTTGTGTGGTGGGGTGTCTTAACTACCAGCGCACCAGTCGGCAGTCGTCTACAAGCCTTCCCGGAGTGTAGATCGAGTTGAAGGTGAAGCCCTGTCAAGGTGCAGTGTCACGCTCCACAATGAATCCTTTGTCAGAAAATCGGTACGCGGTGACGTTTTGCGTCAAACTGGGTAAAACTGCGAGTGAGACCCATGACATGATGAAGACTGCGTATGGGAGTGATGCCATTGGGTCTATCAAGTGTTTTTGCGTGGCAACAATTGTTTCGGGAGGGAAGAGAGCAAATTGAAAATGAGCAACGGTCAGGATGCCCTGCAACCTCAAAAAGTGACGAGAACGTGGTGAAAGTGCGAAATCTGTTGAACGCTGACCGCAGACTGTGTGCCCGGATGATAGAAGAACAATTAAACTTGCCAAAACTAGTGTGCACGAAATTGTTACCGAAAACCTCGGAATGCGGAAAGTGTGTGCAAAATTCGTGCCAAAGGTGTTAATCGATGAACAAAAACAAAGACGTCGTGTGACTTGTCAAGAACTTCTTGAGTGTGTTCGTGACGATCCAAATTTTCTTAACAATGTTATCTCATGAACGGACGGCACCACAGCTCCGTCCATGCCTTTCAAGAGGCCGTAGCTGAAGAGCATTCCAGTTTCTGCGTTCCAGGGAGACTTCATTGATTAGCAGAGTCGCTTGCAACGCTGTGTTGACGCAGAAGGGGCATATTTTGAAAACTATTAAGTCGGTTTGTCAAAATTGTCAATAAATGAGTTTACGAAACTTCAGTCCGACTACTTTCCGGACAGACCCTGTACTTCATCTTTAGAAATATTCCGATATCCCCTGCTTCCTTTCGGGAATCCCTTGATGTACATTGCAGAATGTTGCAATATGCATTTTAAAATGGAGTAGGTTTAATTTTTTTGACAATACTATGGAACATCAGCTTACTGTTCATGGTGATCAAAATAAAATATTACAAAGTTAATTTTCCCACTCTTTAGGTCACCTGTAACTCTCATACTATGCACATTTCGAAAATTTGGTATAGGAAATTTCGTCTTGTTTTGATGTGCGGAAAAACTTCCAGATGTTTATCGGCGTAGTTCATAAACACTCTATATATACACCGTCCCCTAGACAAATAGCGGATCCCCATTGGAAGCAAATGGTCTCCTTCCAAAACAAAATTATAGATGCGTAACTCATTAAACGTAAGAAAAGAGTGGGTAAACCGGAGACTCGGATCTAGGGGAACGCAAAGTGGTATTTGTCATTATGCGCAACGAGTTGAGAGCATTTAGGGTGTGACTTTTCGATATAAATGTGTTAGATTTGGCGGGCGGCAGAGGTACAAGACAAATGACTGTGCCCTCCACGGGCGCAGTATTGGATTTAATCTCTAGTCCTGTCTATATGTATATATTTATACTCTTGACTAGGTCCTCTTTGAGAGAGAGAGACATAAAGTTTTAGGAATTTGTAGCTCATTAGATGTAAACTCGCTAGTTAAAAATAGAGCTTTACTTAATTAACGAATGGGAAGCACAACCTAAATTTAGTATAATGGATCATGGGCCTTAGGTACAACAACAATATGATTACTCATGCTCATTCCACTTACCACCAGAAGTTATCAACACCCAAGCCAAAAACAGAAGGCACTGCCGCCAGGGTCAAACCCAAATTCTTGAAAAAGGTCTGAGCCTTGACTAACTATAGCTCAGACATCGGAAAGTAAAGTATAAAGACGAAAGTAGACTTAGAGCTAGATCGGGAAGACGTTTTTGGTAACGAAACCAGACACAACATCTCCTTCCAACAGTTTATCTCCTCCCTACTTCGACACGCATCCACCTCACTACTTCCTCGTCGCACTTTCCATAATCACCAAAAAGTCGCTGAATTGCCCGAAAATTCATTCACTTGAAGACGGAAGCATTTCCGCACACTGACAAGACAGTCGACTAGGAATCATAAGTATTTAGAATAGTATGTACCTTGCATAGAACTGAGTGACAAAGTAAGGAGGTGAAGGCAAAGTAGAAGCAAAAATAACTTCAATAACGACCAGCTTGGCTGTGAATGAGCGAATTCGAAATAAACTACTGCAATACATATATATATATATATATAGTAATTTTGCCAGGATTTCTGTTTGGGTATTGTTAACTAAAATTTGGGAAGATGAAAGTAGAATTTTAATGTTTCTATTTATTATTACCGTAAACATATAATGCTTGAGAACTACCACATTTGGGGCACTTGTCTCTGCTTTTACGAGTGTCTGCGGAGAGGGACATTCATGACGTCACAATATTCTCGCTAGCGTGAAGAATCTTAGAGTGAATAATTCCGTAACAATAATGTCTTGAAAGTTTAATACTTTGCGACAATTTGATATAATAAGTGTTTTCATTGCGTACTAAGAAGAAAAATACTTAACACGATTTTCTCTAAGCTATGTCTGTGAATTTTATGAAACGTTTAAAGTGCGTATTGTTTTCATTACCTAAAAGGAATAAAAAAGTGTTTCTCTTAAAAAAAAACTTTAGGTGAAGGAGTACCGAACCCGGGATCAATGAATATCTAGTCCAATTCCTTACCCATTTTATATTTTTTGTTTATGAATCTGAATTAGACTACAGATTCCAAATAAAGGTAAAAGAAAAGATTACAAAAAAAAATGAAAATAAATCTATAAAAGCAATTAAACAATAACAATTCAAAATAACATAATTAAAATATAAATAAAATATAAACCTGTTTAAAAATAAAAAAAAGTAATTTTAGATGAACTAGTAACGAACACGGGACCACTGCATTACTTTACGCTTTCTTTTCAGGTTTCTACCAAGAGATGGCGGGTCGAGACATGTGAGGGACGTATTCTGCAGGTGCAGTGGAAGGCCGCTGCAGCCTCAACCAGTGGAATTTGTCCTAGCCAGTTGAGAAAAAGGCCTCGTTGTGTGACGTCGGTTGAGTGTGTGATAATGCCGCATTCCATACCCGAGTGTGTTGCCCTTGTTGAAGCGTTCATTTGCACTGGATATTTCGTGAAAACAAAAGAATTTCTTTCAGGAGAAATTTCCAGGACGTTCTGTGCCAGCAAAAAGCAACATACAGGAAATGATTGAAAAATGGTGGCGTACAGGATCTGTTCAAAATGCTCCCAGGAACAGACCACCATCTGTCTACACACCTAAATTAGAGAGGCAGATGCAGAGCATAATGGCAAGCAGTCCTCGTAAGTCAACCAGGAAATTGAGTCAATAGGTTCTAGCGAGTGAGAGAAGTTGCAGACGTGTTTTAAAGGCGCTGAAGTTAAAACCGTACCGGATAAGTGTTGTACAGCAACTGAAAGAGCCTGACCTGCAGAAGAGGGTGCATTTCTGTTCATGGCTGTTGAGAAATGTTGCCAGAGGGTTTCTGGACCCACTAATGCTCATCATGAGTGACGAGGCTGATTCCATCTGTCTGGGTACGTAAATTCCCAAAACAACCGGTATTGGTCGACAGAAATTCACACGCAACTCACCAGGAACCCTTGTATGACGAGAAGAATGGCGTTTTGTGTACCATTTCCGACACACGCATTATGGGGCCCACATTCTTTGAGACCACAGTCAACAGTGCCGTGTATTTGGGAGTTCTGGAGAAGTTTATTCAAACTTGACAGAAAAGGAGCGTCCGTTATGTTAATTTCAGCAGGACGGTTGAACAAGCCACACTTCGGATGCATCATTGTCGCGTGTGCATGAGATTTTTACACCAGAGAGGACAATCAGCAAAGACTTGTGGCCTCCTCTGTCACCAAACTTGTCCACTTGTGAATTTTACTTGTGGAGACTGTTAAAGGGCAGAGTATACGAAACAAATCCACAAACAATAGAAGAACTCAGGACCTCCATCAAGGATGTAATTAATAGCATCACCACACAAGAATTGGCAAGTGTATGTACATATGAATCTCCTCAAACGTGCTCACAAGTGTGTTGAAGTGGGCGGAGGACACTTTCAGCACCTATTGTGAAGGTGAGTAATCATATTCAAAACATTACATTTCATTTTATGTGTTGACTTTGTTTAATCTGATTATGTTCATCTTATGATGTCTTATGAAGGGACATATGCTTTTCCGAATATGTCCCTTAACGATGTACAGAAAGCAATAACTTTTCTGAATACCATTTCTAGTATTACATCTTATAAATTCAGAGCTATGTCATTTTGAAGCCTGTACCAGTAACCTAGCCCCAATTTTGTAAAGATTTTCAATAATTCTCTGAAATCTTGGATCTACCATAATGAATGGTCATCATCATTAAACCTTAACCTCACTAATAATGAATCTCAAGCTCACTCTACCTCAATAACGTTTAATTTCAACTCCACTTGAACTGAGCATCATAAATCTTAAACCACTCAACCTTAGTATCGTTCATAATTAAACTCAACAGCACTTAGTATTAACCTTACTAGACCACAGCCTCTTTTAATGTCAACTTCATTCGACCTCACCCTCAGCATTAATCTACGTTAATGTCTTTCGTCAATCTCGCTCATCACCATCGTCAATCTCACCCATTTCGGTAGTTTCACGCTACCGAAATAATATTTATTGTCAATCTCACTCAACTTTAATATCGTTTATCCTCAACGTCACTTACTCTTAACTTGGCTCTACCAAACCCTCAACCCTCACATCCTCACTCATCCAAACGTCATTTGACCTTAACATCTAACATCAGCTAAACTCAGAATTAACCTCTATTTTAGTCTATTGCAATAACATTTAATTTCAATCTCACTCGTCCTCAATATCATTCATCATTAACCTCGCATATCATCACTTCAACCTCACCGGAAACGAACACCATTCATCCTAAACGTCACTCTACTTCAACATAATTCATCTTCAACCTCACTTACCATGAATCTCAAGCTTACTCTACCCCAATAGCATTTATCATTAACCTCAACCTTACTCGATCTTAGCATCATAAATGTTTACTCAATTCAATCTTAGTATCGTTCATCATCAACCTCAGAATCACTTAATCTTAACCTTAGTCAACCTCAACCTCAAGCAATAAAAACTTCACTCGATCGATATTTATGATGCACAGTTGTAGAGGTTGAGTGAGGTTGAGAGAGCTTGAAGTTCATGAATAGTGATGCTGAGGATTAATGATCTTATGGTCAAGTGACGTTGGGCATGAACGAAATTGGATTCAGGTTAGGTTGAATTTGATGATGAGCGAGCGAGGTTCATGATGAATGATATTGAGGTCGAGTGAGGTTGAGATTGAAAATAAAAGTTATTGGTTTAAACGGAATTTGAAGTTGGTGCTGTTTTGTTGATGATGAATGATGCTAAGGTCTAATGACGTTGGAATGAGTGAGGATGTGGGAGGATTGTGAACGAATTAAGAGTGAGTAAAGTTGAGGATGAGAAACGATATTAAAGTTGAGTGAGGTTGAGGATAAATGTTATTTCGGTAGGGTGAAACTGAGGTTGATGATGAGTGGGTTGAGAATGGTGATGAGCGAGGTTAATGGAAGATATTGATGTCAAGTAAGGCTGGGGGTGAGTTCGCGTATATTTAAGATCGAACGAAGTTGAGGTCGAGCAGTTTTAGTAGTAAGATTGAGGTTGATGAAGAACGGTACTTAGGTTGAGTGAGGTTAAGATTTATGATGCTAAGTTCGCGTGAGTTTGAGATTGATGATCAATGTTATTGACGTAGATCGAGTTTCAGGTTCATGATGAGTGAGGTAGATGATTAGGGTTTATCCATGTTGAGATAGAATTGATAATGATTATGATGCTGCGATCGATGAGGTTGAGGATATATGTTATTTCTGTACAGTGAGAGAGGTTGAAGAGAATACACAAATTACATTACAGTCATCACTAGTGTAATGTTATCATTGGAATACCCCAAATGCTTTTATAAATTAATGATATAATTCTTTACTGAAACAACTTTAGTGAGTAAGAACTGATGTATCTTGAAGGTACCATTGTATAAAACGTTTCATGGGACATAACAGAGGAAAGTTCATATTATGAATCATCTAACAACACTCAACTGTACGTGATATTAACAAGTTTATTTAAATGTTTTCTCAAAGCAGAGAATTTGTAGATGTGAATTTAGGAAATGGAAACATCTGTTCGTTTACGATTTGTCACTATTACTTATTAGAAAAAAATCAGACTTATTTGTCTCTTCGCACCTGAGAATTCAAGCACAATGGCACAACATACGTCGTCAAACAGGAAGTCGTTAAACAATGAGTAATACACATAGTTTCAAAAAGAAGTATTTCAGAGACGTGACTATATGGAAATTTAGTGTTGAAAAACAAGTAATAAGTACCATGTTCAAATATGGATACGTGATAATTAAAGAGAAAAAAAAACAAGGTTAATTCCGATTATCCTAATTCCATTTCTGATGCAAACATCATTCTTATTTTCCCTTCCCAATTTCGGAATAACAACCTCACATGTAGACGATGAGAAAGCACATGGCAGTCTGAAAAGAAAAAGCTAGAATAAAACCACATCCTTCCTTTTTTCTGAACCTCAGTCTTCGGTTGAATTTACGAATAGCAACAGTAGTTACCAAAAGATCCTAAGTCAAAAGAGTTCAAATACTGTTATTTCTATGATTGGGCTTAGCCTGAATTTGACATTTGTGATATATTTGAAAAACAGTTAAATTGATCATGGACAATAGAGCAGTTGGAAGATTTATGGATTTGTGTAAATTGGATTGTTTGTATTTTATGCACTAGTAGTATTCCATGTTCATATAATTGTCCGGGTTTAGATGATTCAGACGGTATTCTTCTGGTATATCCCGATATTCCCAAATCGAATACCAAAAATAAAGTTTTCATATAAATTCCCTTAGTTTTCTTGTACATGTTACGTGTTATTCGTAATATTTGTTTACATGGTATTAACTATTTAATCCCTCTCGCGACCTCGCTTATGTTGCGCCACCCAGAATTTGCAATAAGCGAGAAATCATCAATTGTACTACACTAGGAAACTACCCAGCCCCCATAGTCCAAACTGAAACGTTAAGAAATTCGGCTATACAATTATGGGTAGATATGCGAGTTCGTCCCCTGTGGAAACTATTCTGTCTATGGTTCTCGGACTTTCCCTCCTCTTTCACCAGACAACGCCAGGATGGTACCTAATCAAGGCCCTGACTGATTCCATTCCCCCCTCCTGGGCTGAGCGATAAGTAAATTCAAATTTACTAGGGAACCATAAGGTATGTTACTTTTTAATTAGGGAACTTAAATTGTATACAAAAGAGCACTGCAAGAACGTATAGAATCGAAGTGTCAAGCAACTCTGCGAATTGGAGATCCCTCCCTGGATGTCCTACTGGTATATCCCAAAATCATCCTGATGGGACGTCCGTTGGATGTCCGATCAAGGAATGTGGATATTTATTTAAGCGCATTTTGCTGACAATCACATAGGGTACGAAACTGAAAAAACAACAACACGCCATTTTCATTAGTGTTTCATCCGGATCTTCTCAGTCTCTAGCAGTAAATTGAAAGTACTTTCACATACAACCAGAGGTAGCCACCGCTCCCTTACTACACTCTTATTCTCATTCCTATCAGCGCCTGAGTAAGATGTGTCAATGTCGTTGAAAATTAAATGTTTTGTACGCAGTAATGCGGCTCAACTGTCAATAGTTTTAAAAGTGCGAATTACAATGCGCAACTGTTTCGTTATAAAATTTGGACAGGCAATGAATAGGTATCATGGTTCGGACCCTATGACCGACTAACCTGACTGAGATTTTTCGAGATTTCCCACAGTTGCACCATGAAAATGCAGGGATGGTACCTTTAGTAAGGGCCTTCCACCATCCCTTGCCTACCTCATCCAGGTATGAGCTAAAAATGGCAAAAGGACATGAATAATTTAAATTCACTACGATACTATAAAAATTGGAACTAAAAATTTCATACAAAAATCTCCGCAAGGAACGTTTAGAAACAAAGTATCATGCAACTCTACGAATTGGTTCTGAAAATAAGAGGTGTAGACCATTTCTCTTTCCAACCTACTCCCCCCAATAGATCATTTCACGCGCAAATACAAACTGAAGTGCCAAAAGATAGCGGGAGGGAAGTAGTTGACGGCGCGGTAATATTGCGGCAAACTGGTCGAACGGCGCAAAGCAATTGCAATGTGTTCATTTTGGACTTTTGTGAGTCCAGTGAAACGTCATGTACGGTGGAGATGGCAACCCGATGGGAATTATCGGCGGGATGATAGTTGGTTCTAGACCAATGGGGAAGTCCATTTCGGAAGTCGTCCTGACATTGAAACTTACTCGCTCCACAGTGTCAAGGGTGGACCGCGGGTACTGCATAGGAGGTATTACGACCCATCAGAGACAACGCAATGGCCGGCTGGCTGCCAACGGGTGATGAATGACCACGACCGGCGGCGTCTGGGCAAACAGACATGGCGTGGGGCATATTTTCCTGGCAAAGTTGGGTCTCTGGTCCGCTTGAACCGGACATTCACAGTTCAGCACTATGTTCATCTGCATTGTGATCATCTCCAACCCTTTATAGACTTCGTGTATCCTGCCAACAATGAAATTTTTCAAAGATAACAATAAGTCATGTCATCGGGCCGCAATGGTGCGCGACTTGTTTGAGGAACATTCTGGCAACTTCCAACACACGATTTGGTCCCCTAGATCGACGGATAAGAACTATATCGAGTACATGTGAGATATCATCGAACAGGCTAATCGTGCCCAGGATCCTCCACCTGAAATAACCACCAATGTGTAGACGGCAATCGAGACTGAATCTCTCTCTAGTTGACTACCAGTGACTTGTCGCGTCCATGCCACGACGAGTTACTGCACTTCGCCATGCAGGAGGAGGTACTACATATTATGACTTTTGGCATTACAGTGTATACAACTCGGTTAACAGTCTGTTGAAGTTATCTATATCACTCGGAAAGGCTAGAGCAGGTAGCGGGAGGGATAGGAGGAACTGGCTTTGTAACCTAATGGAAAGTGTATTGGATCAGTGTGCTAGTGTTTCGGACTTTGGTTCGAAATCCGGCCAGCACAACTTTGTTCAGAAACATTACATTTTCTTCCTCTCTGCTTTCGAGAAATACTCTTTAGATTCTATTTGCACGAACTGATAAATTGGTTATACAATTCGTAGATATAGGTGAGAAAATCAAGTTTTTTTTTAAATCATAGGCGAAACAAAAAACGCCAAACACGACGTTACGATATACTCATTTTCTATAGTTGTGCATTTTCGGCTGGGGAAAATTATATATACTTTCAAGGCCTTTCACCAAAAGTGGCGCGGTTTCAACAATGTCATGTTTAAGATAGCTATGAAAGAAATGGAATGACATTAGAATATCAATTTCATATATTTTGGACTCACTGGGTTTTTTCTGTACCCTTCAATCAATGGGGTTGTATTATACTTCGTTTCTAGGCGTTTCTTGTGGTGCTCTTACGCACTTACTTATTAGTTCCTTAATCATAAAGTAGCATATTAGAACATGGTCCCCTGTTTAACTGGGGGTTCGACAGTGGTTCTCTGCCAACGCAGACCATAATTCCAAAAGTAATGCAATGTTATAAATTACCAGCCGGGACAAAATGGGAAAGAAAAATCGATGAAGCAGCCTTCATAGTTCGAACACAAAATCCAATCCGTGATCCTCGTGTCGAATTCAAGGGCATATACTCATGGCTTTTTCTACAGAAACAGCCTTCGTGACATAAAATTAATAGTAAAATACTCTTCAATGTCAACATGGATCGATAGTTTAGTGGTTAGAATGACGAGCAACAAATTGGAAGGTCCAAGGTTCAAATCCGGTTTGCAGACATAAGAAAAATTTACAAACAATTGAATACATCAACATCAAGGCACTGAACAAATTCCTACTAAATATGTAAACAAATACGCAACAATTTTCCGTTCTCAGTTTTCGCCCACCGAAATTGCACTCATGGGGATTATCCCGTAGACATCCCCAATAATATATTTTGCAGTTATCCTCTGAGCAATGATGGAATATCCAATGGAGATCCCAATCACATGGAAAACTCAGTTTCGCGAGCAACGCGAACACTTTGATGTTCTAGGAACGACTCATGGGTTGTCCCTTGGACATACGAATATGCGGGGAAAGCCATCTCTTGAACGTTCTTGTACTATCTGGGTTCCAGTTGGCTTTTCTAGAGAAAATTGAAGGATACAGAGGAAGAACAAACACGGTCCAAAATACAAGCTTTCCAGGTGTGGTGTGGTCACGTGTTCAAATCCAGCAGAGATCCATTGAACGCAGTAGTTCGGAACCCACTTTACGAAAAGATGTAGGTCCCGTCCTTATAACCTCATCATCTTTTAGGACGTTTATAATAACTCATTCACAAGCTTTCCAGGGTAATGGAAAGATACTTCGCAACATCTTTTTTTCTTTGCTCTTTACTCGATATCTTGACACTTAATTGCTTTTTCCGCTTTGCGCCCTGCAATATTTCAGAGTTAAAACGGGTGAATAAGTCAGGTTTTAGACCATGCCATTTATGTCTGGGTAACCAGAAGTAACCCGGTTTCAGCTCAAGCATTTCTAAGAAAGCTATGAAAGGAATTGAGTGATACCATGATCTTAATTTCAGATATTTTGGAACCAGTTGATATTTTCCTTGTACCCTTCAATACGTACGATTGTGTGATACTTCGTTGCTAGACGTTTTTTTGCGGTGCTCTTTCGAACGCACTTATGACTTCCTTAATTATAAAGTAGCATGCTTTATGGCTCCCTGGTTAGCCGGGGGGTGTACAGAGGTTCCCTGCCAACGCTGACTACAACCCCGAAAACAATGCCACGTTACCACACTGAAATGTGTCAGCAATGTTGTTAATTACCAGACGGGACAGAATGAAAGAGCAAAATCGACGGAACAACCTCCATAGCTCTAAAATAAGATCCAATCC
>JAGDQP010049287.1:0-10621 GCA_022664845.1 Lepisma saccharinum | reverse complement strand
TGGGGGTCCCGATCCCCTCTACGTACGTCCCTGATCAAGACGATACATCCATACCTAGATTCAACCGCAAATCAGCTTCAGAAACGGCATGCAAGAGAACAAACTACCCTTCCTTTCTTATGGCTTCAGATTCTTTTTCTACTACGAAACGACATGAAATATAGATTCTTGTAGTTCCTTAAAAGCTGAAACAAGTCAATTTTTATGTCAAAATGTGCTTTCCTAAAAAAAAAAAAAAAATTCTAACAACATCCTTTGAACAATAAAAGAGTGATAACTAACTGAATGAAAGGAACTCAATGTGTCCTGTAGTTATAGTTTAAAAATTAAAATTGGATAGCTTTTTCCGTTCCATAACAGTGAACAGCTCTTTGAATTTCCATAAAACAGGTCGGAGCAGTCGTTAGGTCGTGTCTTCTGTCCCAAGTCTTCAGGATGGACTTTAGATACTCCTTCAGAACGAATCGAATCATCAAGCCTAATTAAAAACTACTACTAAAGTAACTCATTTAACGAACTAACGAGCCTTACACATTTATATTCGTGGTACTTCCGCTTTAAGTCATGGTCATCACTAACATGACAGATGATTGGATTTAGGTGTGTTTTTTTTTTATTATTATTTCTTGTTTTTCATGTTCCCCTAGCTTTTTGTCTTATTTTGTTCTTAACTATGAAAAACAACCACAGTAGAAACATCAGTGCTTAAATAATATATCACAACTTTTCCGGACCTAACCTAATCTAATTTTCAATTTTGCGCTGCGTGAGGGAGTATCTAAAGTGTATCCAGTTGTGATTGCAGTACATTGTAGAGTCAGCTGTGTTCATGGAATAATGACTAAGGTATCAGTGAGTCCAGTTCTAATTTGGCTGCGTCATTGAGTCAATAAGATAGTCAGGTTACTACAAAACTGTAGTGAATTTGTTTTCGGACACAGCTGGCAATACAATTACAGAAAAAAAGAGAAAAACAAAAACTGTAGATGAAGATAATTGTGAGGAAGGATATGAAAGTTTTATAGAAAGAAAACAAAAGAACAAGAAATAGACGAAAAGCTTTCTTATTTAATTTGTCAAAGTCCATGTCATACAGATGTTCAAAGTCCAGTCACATGTCTCAGTTTAACAATACGTAGTCAGAAATAAGTAATGGTGTAAAAGCAAAGAAACAATCAGCATTTCTATGACTTAAACAAAAAAATAGTTAGAAACTGTAAATATGTCTGAAAACGTACACACCAAAATATGATTCTACGTATACAAATACATGACGTAACTGAATCTAAATGTTACCACAAGTTTATACATTTTTTTTTAAAGAAATCTTTTATAAAAGGCAGGGTTTTCCTGAGTTGGTAGGTGATAACCATGCTCATATACCTTGCCTAAATTCATGTTAAGATGGAGAAAAAAAAACAGTATTGATTCTTCTTTTTGTACCAAGCATTATCAACATTTGAAAATTTTCACTTAAATAAAAACATGTATAATATATATATATAATACTACTTAGTTACGCAATCACAAAGTAACACTGCAATAAACTGTATTCACCATGAAGAAATATCACGTATGTTCTTTTTATTTTGTAATGTACGTACCATGTATTCGTGATTCTTGCTTCGCCTTCTCATATTGGCACAAATTTGATTTCTCATTTTGGAAATGAATTGTTTTCAAAAATGTTTCTCTTGATCTATATGAGCTTCATCAGGGAAGGAAGGATATTTTTTTATTCCTCATTGAATTGTTTTCTTCATGTCTCTTAGTTTCCAGGCAATGTCACAGCAGACAGAATTTTAATAATTTGTCTCTTTTCGTTGTGTGATACGAGACCTCTATGTTTCGTGTTTATTCCTACACGCCTTTTCTACGTTCCTTTTACTAAAATTAACTCTAATACTTTAAAAGATCTCACGTGAAATTTTCAGTTATCGTTCAGTTTATGTTTCATGAACGTAGGACGTTGCCTACAGGGAGCGCTACTTTTACCGTCAATTTACTTCTGATTTTATTGGAATGCTTCAATCTAAAATACATTCGCAGGGTGTCCAGGAGTCTGGAAAACCTGGAAAAGTTAGGGAATTTAGGGATTTTTCTGTGTTCTGCCCAATTTGTGGATGTCTTTGTCCATGAAGCGGAACACAGAAACTCAAGCTATAAACAGCCAGTCACTCCTTACTTTTAACCTAATGAAAGCTACTTCATACGTTGATCTTGCTATTGCGTGTGGAAGGTAAAATTAAACTCATTTTTTCTATCTTTTCCCTTAAATTAATGTGTCGACGACAATCTGGAAAAATCTGATTTTACTCTGGAAAACCGGGAAAAGACGGAATTCTTTTCATACTGTTCGCTGGACACCCTGATTCGTGTTTTCTAACAACAAAAAATCCTAGAATTTGTTTAGAAGGTAGATTGTGTTTCTTCATTCTAATTTACTTTCTTAATACAGGCAGAACGAGCACACACAATCTTAAACATCCAACCGTACTTATAGTACATAGCAATTACGCACATAATGTTTAACAGCAAGCGTAATGTCAGATTTCCTTCCGGTGAATACAATAAATACAGTGCAGATTCACTTAGAATATGATCGGTGGGTTTGCTTAAGACTAAGCCAATCACTTCCACTACTTCTGTGCACTTGAAATGCAAATATGTAAGTAATTCTTTAACACAAACAAAAAAATATATATAACAAATTGTTTCTGTTGACAGTCTACTCGATGTATCGTTACCTTAGGTTAGGTCAGATGAACATAACAAAATAAATATGTAAAATGTATACACAAGTGTTGTTCATCCTCTTCGATGATGAAGCCATCTTTCTCTTCTTAATTGGTATTTCGAATTCATTAACGGTCGAGGAAGTTCAGCCACTGCGTCCGGCTCACTCATTGGAAGTGGCATTTCAGGCAACGGCTCATCGCTGTCAAATAGGTCAGCTGAAAACTCGCTGTTCTTTATCAGATTTTGTATTGGTCTGCAAGAGAGCCAAAAGAAAATCAGAAATGATTACTCACAAAAGTCAAAGGGGAATTCAAAAGTCCCAGTACAGCTTGGTAGTTGAGACCGACAAGAAAATTAAGCATCGTAATATACAAGTGTGGAATGGTTGGGATGGGCTACATTTTGGAGTACATGTTACCGTGTCCGCCATTTTAGGAGGAGGTCAATTTCGCCAAACGGGAAGTGGGTCGTGTGACATCAAACCACACGAGAATGATCCCAGAAAGACATTCCGCTGGATACATGCAAACAGGAAGGTCGAATCTGACACGTGGAATGCTTTTCTGAAGACATTCTCGTGCTCTTTGATATGTAACACGACCCACTTGCTGTTTGACGAAATTGATCTCTTTTTAATATGGCGGATTTCAAAATGGCGCACACATTGAACATGTACTCCAAAATGTAGCACCCTCCTTCCCACTGTTCCATATTTGTGACTTCATTTTCTTGATGGTTTGTGAACTACCAGGCTTTACTGGGACTTTTGAATCACCCTGTGTATTTCTTCCTTGTATTGCTCATCACTTATTATTAACCCCCGCACTACCTACTTGGACGCCTACCTGCTTACCTTTCGATTAATTCTCTGAAAAATACAGGTATTATTGAATACGTTGTGCTTAAGCATTTACTTTACTTTACTGTGCAGATGTAATTGGAATGGGTCGGTTTCGCTTTTCTTCTGTGTGTATGTCTGGTGCTAGACACAAAATCCCTCCTTAGCATATTGCGTTGCCAATGGTAATTATAACGGCCATCTACTTATAGTACTAAGAACAGCATTGTACAGGCTCATATAGCATTGTGTCAACTTATATAAAATAAGTATATAGTATCATTACATAAACATGTAATATAACGGTTTGTGTAAAACTTATCTAAATCATAATTATTTCATTAATATTACAGTTAATAAGCATATAGAATAATACATTGTCTTACAGTTTGTAAAACTAATAGTAATAAATTGGTTTGGATTCACACACATTTTCAGTTTTAGTACAAGGGTAAACTTTGAAGCTAGTACATTATTAGTGAAGCAAAATTTAACACTTCCTATTAATATTAAGTGTCCTTATTATTATTATATTTTGACATGTAGCTTCCAGAAACACCATTCCAAGTACTTCTCTGGTTTTCTGTATTTGAGTGATAAGGAAACTAGCAGTAATTTATGCTTCTGTACTTCATATATTTTCTATGGTCAACAAAGACATCTGCGAGCGAAGCCCGTCATCTCATCGACAAGTACTCTTTTGGGGAAGGTAATGGTCAGGGCCTTGATCCATGTACAATTCAAATGTAAATTATAGATGGTGAGGACCAAATTATAAACATACATTCAACTTGGCATTCCATTCTCGCTACCATCGAATTGTATAACAATATGACGATATGAACCACTACAAGTTTCGCCAGCTTATATATTAGCTTCATCAGGTAAGAATATAGAATAAAATTCTGCAAGGATAAATGAAGCCGTCCGCAAGATTGCTTTGTCCGTGTTTCACAAAGAACAACATTGGCGACAAAGACCAACCTTCCGGACGGCTTCATTTATCTCTGCAGATTTTTATCCTGTATTCTTTTCTGATAAAGTTAATATGAGTTGGTGAAACTTGTAATGGTTAATATCGACATTTTGTTAAATACAGTTCGATAGTAGCGAGGCTGGAATGCCAAGTTGAAGGTAAGTTTATATACCATTCGTCCAGCAATTTATGTTTCCTTCGCCAAATCTAGGTACTTTTCAAAGGTGGGCACAAAGTGTTCCTCTTTGGTAGTTGGCGCTGCAAGAAATACCTTTCCAAGTGATTGAAAAAAAATAATCCAATGTTAAAATGTACTAATTTCTTGCATTTAATTAATCTGTAGTATTTTTATCTTTTTTTTTTCTTCTTTAGAGGAAAGTAATTAGTTTCAACAATGTTAAAACAAGCACAATAGTTCACTACCGTTCTTCTTTTACATGTAACATGTCAACTTTCATGGCCCAAAAATGATTTAAGTAAATTTAGATTGATGAAAACAAAACAACTGTCATTGATCAGCTTTGTATTAAAATAACTTGTTGAGGTATTTTACTCACTTTTTCAATAAATTGGCATACACTTGATCAAGAGGGTGTCGACCCTCAACATGCACAGAAGTATGATGAACTGGCGGAATATCACCGTGCTGTTCTTTCCATGGGGTGAGATCAATCCACGGTATCTTTGGACTACTACAGGAAACACGTTTGTTACTGAAAAATAAGAACAGAGAAATAACATATGCAGTGCAATGGTATTTTGTCTATATGCTGTGCAAAATATACTGCAAGAGAATACCAGTTAGAAAGAGGATGTCTGGAACATTGTAAGGTAAAAATAAAGACAAAAGGCAGAATGTAACAGCAATTCACGTACAAAGATTTTTGCAGTATTTCGGCCGTTAACGAGTGAGTATAGCGGAAAAGGACAAATGTTCACTAGCTCTTGTTCTGCAGACACATGTGACGCCCTTTAGTGTTCACTAGTTTATGTTCTGCAGACACATATGACGCCCTTTAGTGTTCACTAGTTTTCGTTCTGCAGACACATATGACGCCCTTTCGTGTTCACTAGTTTTCGTTCTGCAGACACATATGACGCCCTTTAGTGTTCACTAGTTTATGTTCTGCAGACACACATGACGCCCTTTAGTGTTCACTAGTTTTCGTTCTGCAGACATATGACGCTCTTTAGTGTTCACTAGTTTATGTTCTGCAGACACACATGACGCCCTTTAGTGTTCACTAGTTTTCGTTCTGCAGACACATATGACGCCCTTTAGTGTTCACTAGTTTTAGTTCTGTAGACACATGTGACGTCCTTCAGTGTTCACTAGTTTGTGTTCTGCAGACACATGTGACGTTCTTTACCTCTCTACTAGCATTTTAATGACCATTATTGTTTTCCGAAATAATGCAAATAAATCTGTAAACACTGTCTGTAGTTACTACGTGATGTACTGTTCCTTTTTCTTTCATCTTCATTTTTATCTTAAATTGAAGAGAAATTATGTGTAACAATACTCGAAAATAAAACAAGCTGACTACTACTGCAATAAAGCAACCAACATTCAAACGAAGAAGAAGAAATCTTTCTCTTACGTTCAAGAAAGTGACTGAAGTAAAATAAGAAACATATAGGGTAATTACAAAGTCGTGGCCTTGTTAAATTCTAAGATGCTAACATTGTAATGCCCATAGAAACAATTGTTCTTTCGGTAATAAGTTTTTATGTAGTTTAATTGTTGGGACTAGGGTTGTAGTCAGTAAACTTTCAGATTATCTATCTGAAGAGAGAAAAGCTACTTTTGTAGACGATTAGTATTTTAATTAATTAATTATTTTATCAAACAAAACCTTAAAAAACTATAAAAAATCGTTCTTTTCTACTGCTTCTGCGTATGTATATGTTTGTTTCTATGCTGAATATGTGTGTTGTGTAGGGCCGCGGTGGCTAGAGCGCTCACTTCTGGGGTTCTTAGTTCGATTCCGCCTCGTGCCATGTGGTGGACAAACTCAGTGTGCATGGGTTTTCTTGGGGTTCTCCCACTTCATTCCACCAATTCTCCCATCATCGTCCATCCGTTATGAACGAAAGTTGTCTAAAGGCCTTAAAATAAATTAAAATGTATTTTATACATATACGTACATTCAAAACTATTTGTTTTCGTGTTGTAATTTTTAAGCCAGATAATTACTGAGACAAGTTCTATAATATTTCGCAAACTGTACGAACTATAACCGAGCGACCGTAGCTTAGTTGGTAAGGCAATCGGGAGGACCGTCCATCTTGAAAGAGGGTTTTCCAGGCTTTTCTATCAGTCATACCAGGCAAATGCTGGGATGGTACCTATTAACTAGGCCCTTTGCCGACTACCTTATAACATCCTCTTTCTTACCCTATCCAGGCCTAAGCCTGAGATGCCTAAATGTCATAAATGAATTCAAGTTCAAATTAAACTCTAACTAAATCCATTCAAATTAAAAGCTCATATTTCATGTGAATGCAAGAGCTTCGTCTCTGGTTTTTAATTGTTTTCCTTTCTCAGTGCAGTGCTTTTATCCTGGCTCTGGAATAGCTGCGGTCTGCAAGTAAACTTTATGGAAAGCATTGCATACGATTCAGTTTTTTCTCTAGAAGTCATTAAAGACAAAAACAAATTTCTTTTATGTGCTAGATTTATTTCTCTGTATTCTGTTACGTGTCGATTTACTCCCGTTTTGTAGTCGTATACAACACACTATATATATACAAACAAATTGAAGTACAACGAAGAATTTAATTCAGCCACCAATATTCTTGAAAGCTTCATTACAAGACACGAAGGATAGTTCCAAAGAATTTAAAACGTACAATATTTCGTGTAGTTCATTGGACTTCGTCTTGGACATGTGGTGTGGTCAAAATTAAAATATTAGAAGTTTTTTTTCGCATACTCAAAGGGAATTGTATTAACAATGGCATTTCGTTTCCTAGCTGTTGTAAGAAGAAAAAGTGAAATAAATACTAAAAGAAATAAGAAATACTTACTATTCGTCGTCTGCTACAAGAAAGACAAATGGCTGCATATTTTCTACGTCGTCGAGATTATCACAGAGGACACGAGCGAACGTTACTCGTCGTAGCTGCTTCAGCTGGAGAAGAGTGAAAGAGTTATCCGTTCCTCCGTTCTCGTACCAGAACCTATCACCTTCACAACAGAAAGATAGAACACTGTTAATATGGGTCACTGATTTGTTTTAACTAGTACAAGATTTGTAGCAGTTCTACAACTCACAAGCACATTCAGACTAAAGAAACGTAATAACCCACCTAGAATCTGAATTCTGTAAAATATGTCCTATTCCTTCAAATAGTTACATAGTCAGCAAAAGAAAGATCAAATCAGTACCGGTACTGAAAAGTGAAAAAAACTCTTTGCCTCATGAACTTTGAAGAATACTCGCTAAGGTACTTGAGTTGGCAACTACAATACTAACAGTTGTTTACATTTATACAGTACTTTTCTTCCTGTAATTTTTACGTTAAAAACATGGTTATTAATTTTCTTATAAGTGCATTTTACGTATGGAAATTATATATACGACATAGAAAAAAAAATGTTCTAAAAATGGAAGCTAAACAAAATACTTTATTTTAAATATACACATTTCTACGCTGGGGGGGGGGGGGGGGGGGGCTTATAAGAATGTAAAGTTATTAGATCTAATAATAAATCTAAAGTTGAACTGCGAAGATATGTAACAAACTAACTAGAGAGATTCTTTTTTACTCTACAATCTAAAAAAATAGGTGTTAGTAGAAATGTATTATTACTGGCATATTATGGGTTGTTCCATTCTCATTTAACGTACGGCATTGTACTTTGGGAATACCCTGTTGGTGTAAAAAATGTATTTCAGTAGCAGAAACAAGACATTAGATGTATTGATAATTTAAAACCATGTTGAGAAAGTTTTAGAATATTGAATATTCTTACAGTGCCTAGTACATATGTACATTATACATAGTTGTTTAATGCACGTCAAAGAAAATTATTGTAAATATAACCAGAGATCTGATGTTCATACACATAATACCAAAAATAATTAGAAGATTGATATAGCAGGACTAAGATTAGCTAAAACGCAACATAGCCACATATATGAAGGAATACGTTTATTGAATAAATGACCAAAGACTTCTCACACAACAACCATGCAGCGTTTCTCCTCAGTATTAATCAATTACCTTAGAAGCAAGGTCTTTTACACGGTAGAGGAATTTCAAAGAAGTGTGTTGGAGAATACTGAATTTTAGAAGGGAATCAATGTGTGATAATATCTGATAAATATCATGAAAATATGTACCGTTGTATTCACACTTTTTATGTATATTAACTTGACAAAACCGATTACAATTCTAAAATTGTTCAAAGGTGAATAAATTTGGATTTACATTATAACACAAATCACTTTCCAATGTATACTTAAGTTCCCGTTGGAAAAAAAAAATAATGGTTGCACCAATTATTTACATACGTACAATTTTAGTACCGAGACGTTTCAGAGTACTTTAACACTGCTTACGCATGGTTCCCTTACACGAAGAATGCAGATATGAGATATAAAAACAGAGAAGTATTAAAGTGATAGAAGAGAATGAAAAGGAGGAGAAATGTACGAATTAACCACTGTCACTTTCTTACCAGTATTCTTCGTGTAATCAAACCATGAGTAAGAAGAGGTAGTGAAATTGTAGATAATTATTAGTGGAACAAGTTTTTAAATGGGGACGCAAGGAAGTAACGATCCATATTTTATTTCCTTTTTTTTTACACACTTTTCTTAAATTCAGAATTGTTGATGTGTCCTCAAATCTTCCAACATTCATTTAACTCATTTCCCGACGTCATAGAATAATGAAATCTTGCACAGCAACGTAAGTCGTTTGACAATACAATACTCCATTGTTACTTTCATATATATTTCTATATATTTTCAAGGCATATTTTAATCATTTTTTAAAAAAATATGAACATCTTTATCCTAAAATATATACTAGCCTGCAACGATGTTGTGTTTGAGTGGTTGCAGAAAACTTTAGGATTTGGGTAACAAAAGATCAGCTTGAGAAAAGTATCCGAACACCGAAAAAAAAATATTAAAAAAGAAAAAAACTTTTAGAAACATACTTTTCTTAAACAACTTGTACTAACTAAAAAGTGAAAAATAATTTTGTTTTTGCATGAATAAAAAGAAAAGCATGGTACGCGCCAATTCAAGCATTTATAAAGTGATTGTATATGAGAGCGCACCCTATGTTTTTTTTAGTCATACATAAACAAAATTACTGTTTACTTTTTAGTACGAATTGTTTAAGAAAAGTATGTTTCTAAAAAGGTTTTTAAAACTATTTATTTCTAAGACTTGTCTTCTATTAATGCTTAATACTTTTATGTAGGACATTGATTAGTTCTCGAATTTTGTTTACCAGAGAGTCATTGACATTGATCGTTAAATAATTAGATCGTTACAGAGCTTGATAACAAACAGAATTCAATTCCATGCTTCTATTTTCATTCTCTGCTGCGTGTGTTTAAGAAATAGAACATTTATTTTGTTACCTTTTCGAAGATTGAGGAACTGCTGGGCCAGGATGCAGGCAAATGTGGCGCCAACTAATCCCCCTGGAACAGGTTTCTCCGCCATCGCTCCAGGAAACAAATCAATATCATCAACATCGCTAAAAGGAGGAAAAGGAAATCAACGGATTACGACAACTAATGCACGGTACAAATACATCAACCATTAAATTGCGACATTTGAATTCATGCAATATTCGAGATCTTTTGAGAGTACAAAACAAAAGACATCTTATAATTACAAGGAAAGCTTTACTCGATATGTAAATCAGAATGAATAATAACTGTGTTTTCTGACCATAATTATGCCTATTTTTTACTTTCTACGCTCTATTTTTCAACAGGCAACAGATTCCCTCTGGTTATAAAATTACCACACATAATTTCTTTGCATTATCAAAAGTTGAAAATTATTTTAGGCCATATATTCAAAATTTTAGGTCAC
>JAGDQP010049286.1:0-12858 GCA_022664845.1 Lepisma saccharinum | reverse complement strand
TTAGATATCAGATCCCAGGCTCCGATGATGATGATGAGAAAAATGTTTATAGTGATCAACATGCAATGAATATAGGTCACTTTAATACTTCGCTACAACAAACTGCTAGCTTTACTATCATGCACGCCAATGTACGTTCCATTGTTCCTAAGAAGTAAGGCATTTAGTTCTGAGCAACCAATGCACAATATTCATAGTCACCGAAACTTGGCTTGATGAATCTGAGAATTCAGAGGTAGTAAGCATCCCTGGCTATAATGTAATTCGACAGGATAGAGGTGAAAGAGGTGGTGGTATATTATTGTATTACCGTAATGATTTGCAGATGAAGGTGTTAAACAACAATGAGGTCAGCGAAGTTGAATATATCTCAATAATTGCCTGTGTTAGTTCCAAAACTTTAGGTATAATCTAACTCTATGGATCTACTAGCATACCCTACTCTAGACTCAATATTTTAGAAGATTTAATAACAAATGTTTACCCGCGTGTTAATCACTTGTATATTACTGGAGACTTCAATTGTGACCAACTTGTTCCACGTAAGTCAGAAACCATTTATTTACAAACTGTTTTAGATAACTTTAACCTCATGCAGATAGTAAACAAACCTACAAAAATCACTGAGACAGGGGAATCACTGCTTGATCTGTTTATTACAGATAGCATGAACACCATTCTTACACATGGAGTTGGTGTACCTCTCAGCACATCTGACCATTCTCTAATTTATGCAAAACTCAATATAGCCTGTCCAAGTAATATGTTACCTTAAACTATATATTACAGGAATTTTGCATCGGTAGAGGAACACCAATTTAACACATCTGCTCAATCTATTGATTGGAATATCATAACAACATTAGAAGAATTAGAAGGCAAAATTAATTTTCTGCAGAACTCCTTAAGAAATCTTATGGATACATATGCAGCTATTAAAACTGTAAAAAATAATCAACACAAACTTCCATTCATTTCAAGTAATACTAAAATGTTAATGAAACTGCATGATGGCGCGGTCCGTAAATTCAAACGAACCAGACTGCAAGCTCATTGGAAAGAATGTAAAGAGTTACGCAATTTCTCTACGTCAGTTATTCGACAAGAAAAAGAGGCATATGTTTCACATTGCATTCATTGGAAAATAATGGAGATAAATGGAAAACTCTGCGTGAACTTGGAATAGGAAATAACTTCCCTCAATCTATCCCGAAGGATTTTAAGGACCCGAATATTATGAACAATCATTTTGTGTTAGCAACTAATGCCCTTGTACCTAAAACTGATCTTCATCCACAGATCGCATGATATTCTAATAATCTATCTCAGAGAGATAAAGACGAATTTTCCCTACTCCCCGTAAATGAGAATGACGTGGAGAAGGTTGTATACAGCATTAAATCAAATGCGGCAGGGTTGGACGAAATAACAACTAAAATGCTGAAACTCTCATTACCGTTCATACTGTCACCACTGACACATATTATAAATTACTCTTTTAGTACCGGTTTTTTCCCTAACGTATGGAAACAAACAAACTAAGGTGCTACCACTGCCAGAAAAACCTACTGTCACATCGCTTAATGAGCTACGACCAATATCTGTAGTACCAATCTTTTCAAAAGTAACTCAAAAAACTGTTTCCACACAACTGGATACTTTTACTGGTATAATGGTATTTTCCTTCAATACAGTCGGGATTTAGAGGTTCTCATAGTACGATAACTGCTCTTTTAGAAGCCACCGATAAAATATTACATGGGTTGAATGATTCGTTTGTAGTAGGTTTGGTTCTTTTAGACCTAACAAAAGCATTTGAGTTAGTTGAACATGATCTTCTCCTTGCCAAAATGAAGCACTATAATTTTTCTACTATAAGTATTGATTGGTTCAAATCATATTTAAAAGGTAGAGAAGAACGTATTTTTCTGAAGTCTCCTGACATTAAAATTTCTGAGCCTTTGTCTCTGAAAAGAGGCATTCCTCAAGGATCAATATTAGTCCCAACTTTATTTTCTGTGTATGTTTCAGATTTAGTTTCAATTGTTAAAAACGCCCTAATTCACTAATACGTCGATGATACGTAGTTATTTATTGAATCCTCACCAGGAAATATGAAGCGAACAATAGATCTTCTTAATGAACATATGCAAAATATACACAACTGGGTTAGTCATGAATCCATCAAAATGTACCTATACAGTCATAGGGACAACTACCCAACTTCAGAAACTCAAGATATCGGAATTAAACATAAAATTGAGTAACTATACCATCAGATCTAGTATTAAAAATCTTGGATCATTAATGGACATAAATCTTAACTGGAATCCTCATGTAGCTAACGTATGCTCACGTGCACTAAATAACTTAAGTTGTCTATATAGATAACATGGCTTTCTCACGGCAAAAACAAAATTGTATTTAATAGACACTAATTATGCCCTTGTTTGATTACGATGTTGCTGCATATGGCTCTTCCCTTCAAATCAACAAAGTCAGATCCATTCAAAAAGTTCAAAATTCCTGCATTCGGTTTGCTTTCAACCTTCGTAAATTAGAATATTCTCCCGGTATTAAAGAAGAACAATATTTTGACAATGTATCGAAGAAGGTTCTTTCGTTTCTGCAGCACAATTTACAACATCGTTCACAAGCAATCACCCGCTTATCTCCATGGAAAACTTATCTCCAGGTCTAGTATTCATAAGTACGTTACACGTAATAGGTCAACATATGATGTTCCAAGATACAAACTCACACAAATAACTCGATCATTTTATGTATCAGCTGCGAATACCTGGAATTCATTGCCAAATGTAATTAATTGTATGTGCAAAAATGCTAAATGAATTTAAAACTCTTTTATGTGTATATTCGTTTAATCAGCAAAGACTCTTCTACCAGTGATATTTAAGTTTCATATGTTTTTTATAGTTCTGTATAACTAAGGCTGTTATGTACTTTAAAAAAAAAAATGTTTGTCTTTTTTCTATTTTGGATTGTGTGTGGGTGTGTTTTTTTTTAATTATTGTATATGCATTATCATTGTATATTTAACTTTCGTAAGTTTTTATGGTGTTGAACTAAGGCACTTTTCATGTACGTTTTTTTTAAATTCGGTCTTTTTTCTATTATGTATTTGTGTGTGTGTTTGTCTTTTTTTTTTAATTATTGTATGTGTATTTCCATTGTATGATTTGACAAGGGTTAGGTGGAAAAACAGCTATTAGCTGAACCTCGCCTACTGAAACGAAGGAAATTACAAATTAAATAGATTTTAAACTTCTGGAGTTAACAAAGTAATAAAATCCATGAGAGTGCATATTCTCCTTCCGGTGTTCATAATGAAACTCTTCATAAACTATTAACATCACAGCGTACTTTAAATTGATTCTGATCGAAATCTTCCACCCTTTGTTTGACTTTTGCCCTTAGAGATAACAAGAAAAGGATAGTGATGCCATAATTTTTAACCATTAATTTTCTGTAAAATCATTTCATCTCAGGTTAACCTGTCAGATGCCATTTCCCCACCCAATGTTAATTCATCGTAAAGTGTTACTGAGTACATCGTAATAATTGTCAGATGTTTACATGTGTTTTTATTTGATGTCGGAAGTGCCTCAATAGAGTGTCGGAATTCCCCATGTAGTGGGGCAATCCCAACACTTCGCACTAGTTCATACGAACACCCTCAGTTACCAGATTATTAGGAGGTGCAAAATGAAACATATTTTAAATCAAAGAACAGACAACAGGATTTATGACGACATGCAGAATCTCGTCTTAATGCTTCATATGTTTCCTAACAAACAAAAAATGCTTATGGTGTCGGCAATACCCAAAATGTGTTTAGTCTCATTTGAACACTGAAAATACTAGGTAATGCAATTATATCTTGGATGTTGGACACCTACTGCCGAGGGTGATATTCACACAGTCTGTATAAGTTGGTAAAGCAATTCAGTTAATATTAATTGCTCTGAAATAGATGTTGCTTCTTAACTAAGATTAAAAAGTTACTTAATTGTGTTTTCTGAATAAAGGAATGCGCAAAATAAGTTTCGTTCACATTATATAGATTCATGAGCGCCTAAATCACGTTTTTGAAAAAGAGGTAATGGACATCACCACGCCATGGTTCAAACACTACATCAGAAGGATAGTAATTGAAGAAACTTTAGCAATGATAGTTGTTATAAACTAGTTGGCGCTAACTCTAGCTACACAATGTTGTGGGGAAAACTCTGTTATTTTATCTTGCATTTCATTCCTTAGCATCGATTGCTACTCAAGTTGTGGTAGGTCACCATGTCTCTAATAACACTCCCTTTTTCCGCCAGAATACAGCAAATTACTTTACCTCCTCTTAGAAAAGCATTTTGTCAATCACAAGTTTTGTGTCACTTAAGCCCTAAGTTAGGAAATGGACGTTTCAGACGGACAGGCCTTCAAGAAAAGAAAGAAGAAGACATCGGCGAAAGACGAGAGGGAAGGAAAGAGCAAAATACTGTCCCGGTTTCCTTGTATCCCCCACATCTCAAGGGATCGAAGGGGAAGTCTTCTTCAATCTTTCTGCTTCCAAAAGACTTTCTCATCTGATGGTCCTTTGATATAGCTAAAAGGGTGGGTCTTGGGAGAGTGTTTGCTAGAACGAAGGGTAAGTTGTACATTCTCGCTATCCAGAGCTACTTCCACTATTAACGTAGACATCTATGTGCTTTTACATTAGATATGAACACATACCAATTGTCTTAATATTGTTTGTAGCTGAATTGGAGATACAGACTATTGAATTCGAAGTAAGTTTTTTGTTTGTTTTAAAGTGTACAAATTGCCAAAAATTACATAAAATAGCTTTTTCTTTATTTATTAAGTTAAAGTTAAATAATAAATAAAGTAAATCGATTGTTATATTTTATTCGATATCATGACAGCATACAGGCCGTTAAAAATGGGGATTAGGAGTAATGTCTGGTTTACTCCACAAAATCTGGGAAAAGGGAATTTGAAGGATGGAGAAAACTGTTCTTAAACGCAGGCAATCTGCAGCAGCATTTTTACTGTTATATTACATCAGTACAAAAAACCCTTCGGATAAAGGGAATAGTGACACAAGAATTCTACTCACAATAGAAGTAATATCCATTTTGCGAGAACTATGGCAGAATTATTTCCTTTGTAATACAATTAAGAGACTTACTGTTAGTATCTTCCCTTCCGCAATAGTGACACAAAGAAAGTCACTCGTAAAATGGATATCACTTCTTTTGTGAGTAGAATTCTTGCGTCGTTCTTCCCTTTACCCCGAAGAAGTTTTTGTACTGATACCACTGATTTTGTAAGGCTGTCTGTTAAAAAAAAAGTGCATAGATTCATACAACAGGTCGATTTTGGACCATGGTAGGCTCCGTATCTCGAAAATGGTAACTTCTATTTAAAAAAAAATAAGCATTTTCTACCCCGGTGGGGTCCACAATTGACCCCCAAAACTTCCTGGTACAAACCATATGGGGCTGAAACAAAAATACTGACAGAACGACAGACAAACTTTTCGATCATTTGTGAAAATTCTGTTTCATCTTAAAAAAAGAAAAAAGTCGTGTTTTGAACCCCTTCACCGATTTTGGCGTGTGATATACCATTTGAAAGGTATTGAAGCGTAGATTACGATTCCGCAAGTTTTGGTCCCCTATATGGTCTTGGATCAGTTCTTTAATCACGAATGTGAAATTTTGATTTTTTTCGAACCGCCCTATGGGATCACAGGGAGGTCCTACCGACCCAATTTTTTTCTGTGTCTTAGTATGTCAAAAAGCTTTCAAAGGCAAGTTCAAGCATTAAAATCGTACTTATTGTTCGCTAGATCCGAAATTAGCTGTATAGTACCGTTAACAGACTCGTTTGTGAGCTTCATTCGAAGAACTACGGTTCTTCGTTATTAGTTTTTACCTTATAAATTCAAAAAACAAAACAAATATTTCGCTAAGAAAAAAAGCCTATGTCTTACTAACATTTTGGATAGAGATGAATGTTGCTGAATTCCGACCTTGTATCTAGTTTTGTATCTAGATGTATCAATTCCTCTTCTCTTCTGCCATTTCTGTTAGGCATCCTTCGGATGAACGTCTAGTGTACTAATGTATGCTACTTGCGGAAAAGTTGTTGGTTGAGTTTCTGGCATTCAGAGCCATTGTTTAATCGTCTTCGAAATAAATGTGATTAACATCTCCAGCAGCATCCAAACACTTTAACCATTGTACAAGAAGATATTTCGTGTACCGTTCATCCCAGGTAACAGCGTTTTACTTTAAATTTATTTTTTATGTTCTCTGTCTTTTCTTTGACCTCTAATTAACTTAACCATTCAGAGCCGTCAGGTGACGAACAGCAACGGAATAATAAATATCACTAGGAAGTCTTTTCAAGCTGAAATAGTTATATCTACTGTATATTTCTGCGGTTCGAATGTTTATTTTAAAAGTTATCAGATTTGTTAAAAAATTAATTGATAAATTCCTTTTCAATATACTAATATATTTCTCTCCTAGGTTCGTTAAGGTATGTGAGAAATTAAACTCTTTTGTAAATTGCTAATGAGTGTCTTTCGGCCAACTCCCAATAATCTAAAGTCAAGAAGCTTTCTCGTTAATTCCTTAAAAGTTTATGTATTTGAAATGAAATTGTTTTAAAATCTTGTAATTAGCCTAATTAAATGGGTCTTTATCTCGTTTCCCTTTCTTGCAAGAGGAAAGATCAGCAAGAATGTCGGAAGAAGAGCTGGAGCCCGAGCTGCTAAAAGTATCCGACAACGTTTTTATTTTCTCTTTTGTCATACAGAAAATTTCGGAAGATTCTATATAAATTCTGGTAACAAATTGTTTCTGTTGAATATTGTGTGTTTGCTTCAATATTTCGCTAGCTACTTTGGTCATATTTAACGTATATTTTCATTATTGATAGTTAACAGTAATGTTCATAATTTGTGTTTAGACCATGGTTTGGACTTATTAGTATAACTGTTCTTCAGTCACTCATTTGTTTACCTTATTTTCTTGTTTTGTTTTGCGGTTTGTTAGTTTTTTATTACTGCACTATACACATGTACTGAGTGAGCCAATAAGCAAAATTTAATTTTGTGTACCTGAGTTGAAGCTATTTTCCTTATTAGAACTAGTATAGTTTTTTCTGGAAGAAAAAAGGAAGAGCTCGATTGAACAACAGAAATAAACACTACCTTAACACCCTTGAAGGTATTTTCAAGTAACCAATATCATGCCTAAAGCCATCAACTATCACAACACTATTTGAGAAGCAAGAGAAGTTATTTTCGATGTTAGCCTAGTCTAATACTACCCAAAACTGTTGCGGTGTAAGTGGGAAAATACTGTCCACCAGCATTGATCTTAACGGTGTAGATCGCCCCCGCCATCTTGGTATGACCTTTCCATTGATTTAGATGGGAATCGTTTTATGGTATTCGTCTTATGTCTCTCAGAAGTAAAACATTCAAGTTCCGCTTTCATTAAATTTGCCTTGGTAGTTATTTTGACTCTTGTAGAGTTTTGATTTGTGAAGTTTCTTTAAATATATGAATATAATATATTATTAATAGTTTACCATATAAATCACAATATGTTAACGGGAAATTATACTGTTCGTGTGTAAAATAATGCATTTCTATAAAACAGCATGAGTCAAAGAAAACGTGATGAAACACTAGGAGAATACATAAGTTGAAAGTTCTGAGGGAAGACTAGTAAAACAATTCCTATGTAAATCAATGGAAAGGTCATACCAAAATGGCGGGGATGATCTACACCGTTAAGCTTGTGAGCAAAGCGTTTAGCAGATAGTAAACGTGAATTTCAAGAACAAAAAGCAAATAACCCTTTGCAAAGTATCGGAAAATTACTTTCTGTGTGTTGGGGAGTGAGTGGGTTCTTGGCTATATCATAGCAAACCTGAAATATCGCTTATAAGCTGATATATTAACTGAAAATGAAGTTCGATTTCTTACGGTACATTCGACGTTGACCAATGAGGAGCAGAAGAGCAGAGTTACGATTTGGTGTAGTAGCATTGTCAGGTGAGGCAAGGATCACCTCCAAATAACTCACTTCAGTGATAAAAACCTGACACCATTTTACTTATCCATCACAATTATTGATGAACAAATTTTCGTTGACATTTTTCATCTGTTCGTTAACTTTTTGCTAAGTCTTGCCCCTTTCCCTCTTTGGATTTTGAAATTTGTGCAGGCTATGTAGATGGAGTCTAAAAGATTATATTGTACACATTGTCAAAAAGGAAAGTAGATCCTTCGGTCAACGATAACTCAGAAAATACTATTCAAACTTGGGAAATCCTTTAGATGGAATCAGATTTGTCCCGCCAAGTGAATATATCCCAAATGTATTTGAAGGGTACAGGGGAAAACCAACATACTCCAAAAACTAGATTTTCAAGGACAAAGGAAAACAAACTTACAATCTGTATGCTCTTTCATTGTTTTCGGTATCTTGAATTCTCAATTACTTCTGACGACTCAGTTGATTGGTCCCCTTTACTATTTGTTACGTGGAAATTGCCTACTAGAGCAACAAAATGGCATTACCTCGTTTTCACAGTTTTGGGACTATATTGATTTTTCCTGTGTATCCGTGAATTGCTTTTGCCACCGGAACAGCTAGAAAAGTTGTTTTACAAATGATGAGCTCGTATTAATAGTGTATACGATAGAATATACAATTTACACATGCACTACCATTAATTTTGTATCTTGTATGCTCTATCACATTATGAACAAGTAAAAGTGATTTAAGTTATGTATTTTCACTTTCCCCAGTAGCATGACGTGGGTTATCGGTTGGGAAAGCAAGTTCTATATGCAACAAACTAAAACACACAACCGAAAATTCCGTAAATTGCTTAATAGGATGAAATATCCTCTCGAAAACCCACGATATGCAACTACTTTCATCAGAACACTTAAGTGTGTACAACAATGAATACACAAACTAAATAACTCTTGAATACGTATATGACAGTTAATTCCTGGATTTGGATCAAGAATTAGAGTCACTACGGTTATGAGAAAGATGAATTAGATCTTGGCCAAGAATGAGGTCAAATATGATGAAATCAACTTATAGTCAACCAAAGTCAAGGATCCAAAAGAAAATATGCTTCGTAATAATAAAGGACAACTGTCAGTTAGCCTCCGTATTCCAATTGCTAACTTCGTGACTTCCGTTCGGTATTAAAGGGGTCCCCAGGTTCAAGTCTTGCTGCGGCCATCTTTACTGAGGCTTTGCAAGATGCCCCTTAGTTTTATCAGACAAATGCCAGGTTAGTACTTAGACTAAGTCCTTGTTCATAAACTTGACTATCGTCTTTTCAGAATAATTCACGTCAAAGGATCTGAGATTTGTCATTAGATTAGAACTTTTCTTAGATTTGTCATTAGCTCAGAACTTAGTTGCCTATCTAGTTCACTATTATCAACAAAGAAAATAAAACATACAACAACGAACCAGTTTTCCAACAATTAAAATTATTTCGTTAATTGAACTACATTTTATCTAACATTTAAAATTATAAGTCATTGTGTGCAGTATTTTGTTACGGTCTTGTAAAAATTAATTGGCTTCAAATAGATTGTAACGTTTTAAAAAAAACTACAAATACTGCAAAATGAAGATTGGGTCCTAAAATATTGATTTTTTTTATTATTATTCATTGGAGCACATTATAGTGTAAAAAGAAAGAGAAACTTTAATAAAATAGTTCATAGCTTAAACAAATGCCATAAGAAAATGCCTTGGAAACATTTACAAGAATTACAACCACTACACTTGTAATTTGGAAGTTCAAAAAGAGCAATAGAAATGCTAACAATATTGCAGTGGTAATTGAATATCGACTTAGATCATTGTGAATACAAATCACTAACCAAATCAGCTTATTTCGTTATCTTTCTTCAGACTTACACACATATATATGGCCTTCTTTCCCAGAATTCTTCCCTCTTTATACATTCATGGCACACAAAGAAAGCTGTTTTGATCATTGCAAGGCCCAATAATGGTTAAGAGAAGAAAAAAGAGAAAGACTTTTTTTTTTGTACAACTGGAACTTTTAAAAAAAAAAAGATATGCTAAAGCAGACAATTTCTATTCCTTCTGGAGAATCAAAAGGAAAAAAGGGAGGTCCAGAATGGGCATATCCGGAGAAGAGAAAAGAGGTCCAGTGATGTAGGGGGGAAGAACGAGCTAAATGCGTAGCGTGAGATAGGAGTTATGGAAAGAAGGGAACCAAATCTGCTCATCGTATCATGCATCTTGGCCACTTTGAATGAGGAATCCAACATTCATCGGTATTGTTTGTATACGGAAATCTCATCCAGAATTTAAATTGGATATTGGACGGAACGAAGGAGAAGGAAAAGAAAGAAAGGGGTGTGTTCCAAAGTAGAATAGATGGATAAAAGAATGGAGAAGAAAGAAACAGAAATCTTGATATAAGCGGAGGAGCCCGAGAGCACATTTTTCCTTCAACGCTTGCTATTCGTATTTACAATTCCTTATTTCTTGTTCAACTTATCTATGTTGTTACATATTTTACGCTTTTCTGTCCAACATGCCGTAAAATGGTACAAAGAGATAAGGTCCTTTAAAATGTTTATGAATTTCTTTACAGAAAAACTTTCCAGAAGAGGAGTTTGGTTAACAGAATTCTGTAATTTTACATATTTTGACCATTTTCTTCAATTTAGCTACTAAAACAAGGATCAAATTGAAGATTAACTTAATTCTATCACTGAACATCTGCATAATAATTTCAGAGTATTGAGTTTAATCAATCTCTTTAGAGTTTTCAATATTCTCTTTCAAACAGCTTTCAGATATCTTTGTATTCTATTAGACTAATTATAAAATACTAATATTAAGTGTAAAATTATGTGTGGGTTCTATATACTTTACGTCCGAACACGTATTTACTAAGTTTCGAATCTTCTGCTGTAATACTACATACAACACAAGACATACGTACTAATAATTAGGATACTTTATTATCAGGTGGCCATTATACCATAATCTGATCATTATAGCAAGTATCACAGTGCTCCCAATAATTAGAGTAACCAATTTGTTTGTATGCGAAAGATGGCTAAACTTTAGTATCTGCCACATTCCAGATTGATTAACGCATGCACATTCAATAGCAATACACATATCTAAAGAACACTTCAAAATCCTTCAACCTTCCAGTTCCATTGCTACCAAAAACAGACAGCATAATATGGGTATCAAGAACATTAGACAAATGTTCATTGTATCCAATAACTAACTAATTAACTAACTCTATGGCTTATGGAACTTGCAAGTTCATCGCCGCAGTAACAAACGTTCGTCATTGGATTTTATCCTGGGCAATATCAAGCCAGTTATCATCACGAACACCTACTTCTCGAAGATCTCTTCTAATATTGTCCTCCCAATGACATCTCGGTCTTCCCAATGGTCTCCTTCCATCCGGCCTTCCAACCAGGATATAATATAATCTTCGTTTTTCCCCCATCCGAGCTACATGGCTAGCCCACCTTAGTCGTCGCGATATCATTATTTTTACAACATCTGGGGAATCGTACAGTCCGTGGAGTTCTTCATTCGCAGTCTCCTCCATTCTCCAGTTGTCTCGTCCCGTTTCGGTCCGTATATCTTTCTCAAAACCTTATTTTCAAACACGTAATTTATGTTCATCTGCTAGGGTCGTACTTTTTCAACCGTAAGTTATTACCGGCAGAATAACCGTTCTGTATATTTTCAATTTCAATTTCTGTGACATTAGAAGTTTTGTTAAAAGCTTTTGGACTGAATAGAAACATGCGTTGCCCGATACTAAGCGACTTTTTATTTCTTCTGTTTGTTTGCTCCCAAGTACTGAAAATTGTTTACTTTCACTATGACCTCATTCCTAATTATTATGTTTTTATTTCCTTCATTCCCTGTGTTTCGGCTTGTTATCATATATTTTGTTTTATCTATGTTTACGTGTAGACCTATCTCATCGCACGCTTCTACTAAGACATCTGTGTTGCTTTGTAGTGCATCTATATCATCCCCTATTAAATCTACACGATCCGCGTATACAAACAATTGATTGAAGCCATTCAATTCTAGTCCCTTTTTGTCCGCTTTAATTTTTAAAATCGCATATTCTAACGCAAAGTTATGGGGACAAGGCATCGCCTTGTTTCAATCCGTTGCGAATCTTGAAACTATCTGACATATTATTACCTATCCGTACTCTGCTTATGGGGTCGCTGAGACACATCTTCACAAGTTGAGCCAATTTTTTTCGGAATTCCAAATCGTATCAGGATATTGTATAACTTTTCCCTTTTGATAGAATCATATGCTTTCTTAAAATTAATGAATAGATGGTGAACCCTCTCATTGTATTCCTATTTCTTCTACAATGTAAGTCTCAAGGCAAAAATCTGGTCCAACGTTGATCTATTTCTTTTAAATCCGCATTGATGATCTCCAATTATTTCATCTACGTATACGTATTAACAGAATATATCTTGTAACAGGTTGGAAGTAACGAGATTCCGCGGTAATTATTACCGTCCGATTTATCGCCTCTTTTGTAAATCGGAACTATTATTGAGGTTTTCCATTCCTTTGGGAGCTCCTCCTTTCTCCATATAACACTTATCAATTTATGTAGTTCCTTGATTAGTGCGTTCCTCCGGCTTTAATTAATTCGGCTGGAATATTGTCTATTCCTAGTGATTTGAAATTTTTCAATTTCTTTACCGACATTTCGATCTCGTTCTTGCTAGGT
>JAGDQP010049285.1:0-14538 GCA_022664845.1 Lepisma saccharinum | reverse complement strand
TGAGATCTCACACACACTTTGCCGATGCGAATAATATAAAACCTCAACACAATTGTACAGCCCTTATATACCCCAACCATGTTTGTGTTGTTACTTAGCAATTACGAACACCTAGCCGTTAGGAAAGGTGAAAGGGCGTTTTGGCACGCATCTGCAGAGTATTTCTGAACTGATAAGATCTGCTCTTCCACGAAGAGCGTTTTAGCACTATAAACAGTGATTCTGTAAGACGTATCTGTTTTGAACGATTTCAAAGTCTCGAATGATCATAGGGTGGTGAGATGTAACCTGAAACTAAAAACTAGACTTGAGAGACAGAAGTTTATCAGAGGAAAACCGCCACTTTTAGATCTGGAAAATCTGGGGGAAAACAGACATTCGAGATAGAACTAAGCAACAGATTTAGCGCCTTGGAAGGGTTAGAGGATGAAGAACACATCAATAGCAAAAATAAAATACTGACTGAGATAATAAGAGAAACAGCCAAGGAGATAGCAGGTGCCAGAAAGAAAAAAGAGAGCAAAATCTCAGAAGAAGCTAAACGCTTGATGAAGAAAAGAAGGGAAATAAAAGAAGAGGAAAATTGCATCAAGAGGATTGAGTACATAGAACTAAATAAAACCGTAAGGAAGAAAATAAGAGCGGATGTAACAAGATATAACGAAAATCTTGTTAGAAATACAATCGAGGAGAACAAGAGCCTGAAGAAAACCAAACAGCAGCTCATGATAGGGAAAAAGCAAATAATTGCACTTAAGAGACCAGACGGGACCGTAACACGAAATAAGGAAGAAATTATAAAAATATTTAAAAATTTCTACAGAGAATTGTATTACTCCGAAGAAGAGCTAGGAAATGAAGACTCAGAAGAAAATCATGTAGATGTCCGAGACGTAATGAAAGAAAAAGTGGATAAAGTACTTCGTGGGATGAAGAACGGAAAATCGCCAGGAGAAGATGGACTCACAGCAGAGATGTTTAAATGAGGTGGTGAAAAGATGAAAGAGGAACTTCCAAAATTATTCTCAATGTGCCTGAGGAACAGAGAAATACCCTCAAGTTGGAATAATGCTGTTATCTTCTTGTTGTACAAGCAAGGGGACAAGGAACGCGTCGAGAACTACAGACCTATTAGTTTACTGTCAGTTCTATACAAAATGTTCACCAATGTTATTTTGAATCGTATTGAACGGGACTTGGATTTTAACCAGGGAAAGGAACAAGCCGGATTTCGTCGTGGATTTAACACAATCGACCACATACAACATTGAAAGAAGTTATGGAAAGGACTAATGAATATGAACTTCCACTATGTTTGGGATTCATAGATTTTGAAAAAGGTTTCGATTCGGTCTCCTTGTCAGCAGTACTTAAATCACTTGAATATCAAGGCATCGAAAATGCCTTGATGTTCAAGTGATTTAAACTACTGCGAAACATTTATTCGACTGCCACATCTGTCAATAGACTACATCAGGAAAGTGAAAAATTTAAAGTTGGAAAGGGGGTAAGGTAAGGAGATTCAATTTCTCCAAAACTGTTTTGTGCGGTCCTGGAGAGAGTGTTCCAAATTTTAAACTGGGATGAAGTTGGAATTAAAATTAATAGCGAATATCGTTATCACCTTCGGTTCGCTGATGACATAGTCCTGTTTGCTTCAAATGCGGAAGAACTACAAACTAGAATGGGAGTAATGAGAGTTCGAAAATAGGCCTTAAAATGAATTTAAGTAAGACAAAAGTCATATACAATCGACATGTTGCAAAGAGGGAAATAAAGATTAGCGGAGAGCTAATAGGCATAGTTGATGAGTATGTTTACCTAGGCCAGCTCAAAACATCGAATGCAAAGTTGACTGATGAAATAAATAGAAGATGTAAAATGGCGTGGAGTTCTTCTGGAAGACTACACTTTATTTTCAAAAGCAAACTACCAATGTGTCTGAAGCGTTAAGTTTATAATCAATGTGTCTTACCTATGATGATGTACGGCTGTGAAACTTGGACCCAAAGATTGAGAGTCATACAAGGAGCAATGGAGAGATGCATGCTAGGAATAACTAGATATATATTACATTTACTGTAACTTCGTACGCAACATTTTGTGTATTTTGCTACTAACATCTTCTTTGTAAATGATAACCGTAAATAATAACATATTACTATCAGAAATTATGAAGCATCTATCGTGCCCCATTCTTTAAGAACCGATAGAAAAAGACATTTTCTCTTGTCTTTCGTGTATAACATTAGTGCTCTTTGGAATTAGCACTAATAATACACATCATTTCAGTATTATACTCGATTCATTAAAAAAAACAATAAAAAACAGTGGAAATCGGTAAAGATATTTTCTGCTACAGAATTTAAACTAAACCTTTGAGTCAATATCAACTAATGGTTCACCTAAAATAAAAATGGTGTTAGTTTCTCTGTTCGCGAAGAACGGTAGTTCTTCGAATGGCGTTAAGAAACGAGTCTGTTAACGTCACTCACATATATTCAGCTAATTTCGGGTCTTGTTAACTATAAGCCCGATTTTGATGCTTGAACTTGTATTTGAAAGCTCTTTGCCATACTAAGACACAGAAAAAAAATGGATCGATAGGAACTCCCTGGGACCCCCCTTCCCTAAGGCCGTTTGAAAAAATATATAAGAATTTCACATTTCTTTTGATAGCACTTCCCCAAACCATATAGGTGACTGGAGCTTGCGGAATCGTAATCTACACTTCAATACCTTTTAAACGGTGTACCACACGTCAAAATCGGTGAAGGGTTGCAAAAACCGTTTTCGAGATACGGAGCAAAATCGACCTTTTGTATGAAGACTATGTACTTTTCTTTTTAATAGGCAGCCTTACAAAATAAGTTATATCTGTACAAAAAAAACTTCGGGGTAAAGGAAAGAGTGACGCAAGAATTCTACTCACAAAAGAAGTAATATCCATTTTGCGAGTTACTTTCTTTGTGTCACTATGGCGGAAGGATACTCATTCTCTTAATTTTATTACAAAGGAAACACTTTGGCTACAGTGACAGAAAGAAAGAAACTCGCAAAATGGATATCACTTCCTTTATGAGTAGAATTCTTGCGTCACTCTTCCCTTTACCCCGAAGGGGGTTTAGTACAGATTTACTACTCAAATTACAAATATCTTGCCGAAACCCAGAACATGTGATAATATTTTCTTTTAAAGAAGGACAGAGCGATGTTCCTAAGTTAGTTAGGTCGCCTATCTCCCATACTTCAAAAAACAATATGTATAGTAGTGTCAGGTAAAAAAAAATAAAGACTGTACTGTACATTTCGTTCAAGTTGGAATACAGTGAAAATAACAACACTAAAAAGGTACCTGTGTTTCTGTGTATGTGTGTGGTCACGGTTTCACATTCCGTGGGTGTCCAGTGAACGGAGTGGTTCGGAATTCACTTGACAAAAAAATCTGTGTATCCTGCTTTTAGAAACTCACGAGTTCGTTTTGGGGTGTTAATAACAATTCAGTCAATCAATTTAACTTTCATCGCTTCAAATATGGCAAACATTGTTCCATAATTACATCATGTCGAATTAACAAACAATTTCAATTCCGTGTTAACACTGTCATCAAAACCTTGAAACTACGTTTTCGTTCTTTTAATTAAAAAATAAATAAAATTTACGTAAGTAAATCAATAAACTAATGTTAGAGAATTTCTACACTAAAATCAATGATAGTTGATGCATGAAGTCGGGAAATCCCCTTTCCGTGACCACAACGAAGATAACATCACTGAATTGCACAATGCATGCAGTAAGGCTCTACTGGCAACATTGATTATATTCTTGAATCAGTTGCAATTCGTCACAAAAATGGGTTTGTGTGTCTTATGTCGAGGTCTACAAATAATTTCTACACGATTCCTTATATTGGACAATACGGAATAACAAATAGGTAAGTTTATTAACTTACACATATGATCAACCATTTCTTTTTAAAATTATTAATCAATGTTTGAAAGAATCATTACTCTTGTTATGTTTATGATACGTTCTGCATGAAACTAATGTATGAAGATACAACTACGAACCATGTGTCTGGAAGGTAATATGCAGGCACCGATCGATTCTTTCGGTGCTGGTAACGGTGAAGCAAACCTGAGATTACACTGAAAAGAGATGTTTTATTGAGCACTAGTATTCAATATTAATTTTTGATAACGTTAAACACTGCATACAATTATGTTTTCACACTTTACCCATTAATGAAATATTTGTAGTTTTCACGTTTATCCCTCACAATAATTTCACTTAATTATTATTATTCATTATTTATTTTAGCTTTAGAAAATACGGCTTCCTGCATGCTATGATTGTACGGTTCTTGTAAGACATCAAAAACAGGACTATTACTATGAATATAGTATTTTTATTTTGTTATCCACGACCTGATATATGTTCCTGGAACAGAAGCAGTAGATATAGCAGTGACCAAATGATTTTGTTTCCTCTAGCAAACACTGACTCTAAACAATGGTTGTTCACTACAGCTGCACTGCTTGTTCAGTTAACAAGCAAACAAGGAATAAACAGATTGATATATCATATTAGTCTGCGGTAATAATAATAATAATAATAATAATAATAGACTAATATATGACACACTTTAAAAATAATTTACTAGCATACAATTTGATAATGAAGTTTAGAAGTGGATAGAAAATAATAAAATAAAGTTAAAATTAAATTTACTACCCAAAACGTATACGAGTCACCGTGGCTCAGCGCCGATCAGGGTAGTTCAGCGGTTTAACGCGATTGTCTTTCGACTTCAAGATCGAGGATTCGAATAACGCCTTGGGCATGGATGTTTGTGTGTGTAATTTTAACTTAGATGTATTAAAATGTCTTCTTTACAAGGCTTCATTTCTATTTACGGTCGTAACCGGATGCGTCTAGATCACGTGGTAGAACCTATGCTTCGTTGAATTGAATTGAATTGTATTTATGGCCTGTAGACATCTAAGGGTCAGACCGGGATAGCGGAGAGGAAAGGATTCGGGAAGTGTCGGCCAGGGCCTATGTTGAAGGTGCCATCTCGGCATTTACCTGGTGTGACTGAGGGGGAAAACCCTAGAAAACCTCAGTCAGGATGGTCGTACGCTGGGATCGAACCCACGACTACTAACAAATTGGTTGCTTCCACACGAGAAGGAAGAACTGTTACTTGTACTTGAACACCCACAGTGACCATCATACAGGCCAGTGGCTGTGACCATCATAGGGTTAGGCGAAGCATCCTCTCATTTGACGTCACAGGCTGTACACACGTGACTGCAACAAACCCACGCTGGTCAGCCTTTGAACCTCTGGTAACAGCGAGGATAACGCAAATGGGATAATAGTGTTGAACACAAATTACGCCTACAACCACGCAATGTTTTCATGTCTCATTTTATAACGCACCTTGAAAATGCATATATTTCCACTTTATAACACAACTACACTAATACTACTTACCAGAATTTCCAGCGAATTTGACAGCCTTCTTAGCGTGTTCTCACCTACTTCCACACAGAATTACACTGCCACCTGTTGTGTGTGTGCGAAAATATGAAGGGGTGACCATCATACGAGGAGTGACCATCATCGGTCACCTTACTCTACCACTGAGCTATGCCGACTCGGTACGTAGGCTTCGTGTTCGGAAGATACTGGGGTTGATTCCAGCTGTCGACCATGCTGATTGACGTTTTCCTACGGTTTCTTACTTTGTTAATGCAAATATTTACCTTGAAATTAGGCACTGACTGACTTCCTTCTTTAATCTATGAACTCTTTCATCATATTGAAGTATTTTAAGCGTTGCTAGATGAAGGACTTCAACTGCTGTCCTCATTCACGTCCTCATCTTTTTTTATTATTATTTTGTCATCTTGAAAGGTCCATTCTACAAGAATATCTGCAGATCTTAATTTAATTAAAACAGGCTGACAAGGCTATACACTTAACTTTATTGTTAAAGCCACAACAAGCGTTACACACTCAATATTCTAACATCCTCATCTTCAGACGAAACACCAATCAATACTCAGTAATCAGCCAACATTAGACCTTTCGCCACCTGGAAGGCGGTGAAAAAGTATGCCTGGAGAGTGCAGGCTGTCATCAAGGCTGAGGGTGGGCCAACATAGTATTATTAATAACTACCAGTGTTACTGATGAAGAGCGACCCAAACTTGTACTCCATTCCCAGGTGGGTGTTCGGATACTTTTTGATCACATAGTTTATAACAAAATAGTATAGTGATTCGGTATTCCTTAGTTATGAATGTTTAATTAAATGACCTTCAACAATTTCTGAGCCTCAGAATCTGGCACAAGCGAAGCGTGTTTACCACTAGCAGTGCAACGGTTTGGATACTCGGTTCCGACAGATAACATAGTTCTACTAGTTCTGTAGAACTTCGTTAGACTTTCTTATTATATTCCCTTATTATTGATATAAATTAATAAACTAAGTCTATAGATGTCAGTATATTATCCCGTGAGTTTATAGTGTATTAACTTCGTGAAAACGGGTAATTTGAATACACAGAAAAAAAAGTTTCGTAATGAAAACCAACTATCATATTTGGTTGATATACAGTTACCAAATGTTTTTGGTGATCACCACTGAAAACATTAGTCAAGATTACCTAAAATAGTCAGAGTGAACACTTAAAAAAAAATGTTTAGTGTCCTGACCGAGATTTGAACCCGCGTAGTTCCGATTATTAGTCAGACACACTACCGTCTTTTGTTAAACTTGGTTCCCCCTAAGCGGGCTTTACTTGTTCAACTTCTTATAGCTTTTTTTAAAAACTTTGTGGAACTCGTTCTCTCTTAAATCTAAGTAAAAATCACACACACAAACATCCATGCCCGAGGCGGGATTCGAATCCACGATATGGAAGTCGAAAGACAATCGCGTTAAACCGCTGAACTACCCTGATTGGCGCTGAGCCACGGTGACTCGTATACGTTTTGGGTAGTAAATTTAATTTTAACTTTATTTTATTATTTTCTATCCACTTCTAAACTTCATTAACAAGTTGTATGCTAGTAAATGATTTTTAAAGTATGTCATATATTAGTCTCTTATTATTACCGCAGACTCTTATGATATATCAATTTGTTTATTCCTTGCTTGCTTGTTAACTGAACAAGCAGTGCAGCTGTTGTGAACAACCATTCTTTAGAGTCAGTGTTTGCTAGAGGAAACCAAATCATTTGGTCACTGCTATATCTACTGCTTCTGTTCCAGGAACCTATATCAGGTCGTGGATAACAAAATAAAAATACTATAGTCATAGTAATAGTCTGCAGTAATAACAGCAACAACAGACTGATACATGACAGACTATAGAAATTATTTACAAGCATACAATTTGTTAATGAAGTTCAAAAGTGGGTAGAAAATAATAAAGTTTGAATTAAATTTACTAATCAAAAAGAGTACGAGTCGCCGTGGCTCAGGTGAGGGTTTGTCTGACTATGAATCGGGCGACCCGGGTTCAAATCAAGGACAGAACACTGGATACTTTTTTCACAGTGTTCACATGCCTGGCGCTCTGACTAATTTTAGATAATCGTGACTAAATTTTTCAGTGGTGATTACCGAAAAAACATTTTTGCCCACTGTAAATCAACCAAATAGTTAGTTGGTTTTCATTACTAAACTTCTTTTTTTGTGTGTGTACGTTTACTTATTCACAATTTTAAGAAATCTACCTGTGTCGTTTCCGCGAATTTCCATTCATAAAACTCAGTTTTTGAGAAAATTTTCTTTATTTTATGTTAAGTTTGTTCAAACTTTTTTGAGCAGGAAACTTTGTTCGTTTTTGAGAAAGCCTTTTTTAAAAAGAGTGTAGATACTTTCGGATACATTTTATAATTTCCTCCTTGTTTCTGTTTTTGATCCCTCAGGTCACCTAACTGTCATTATATGTTTCTTCCTTATCATTTAAGAAACTGCTGTCTTCTGTTTCACATGGCTAGCAGTTCTCCCATTTTACATCGATATGTTAACATTAAAACATTGATAACACATTCATATCCAACAATCATAGAATCAAAAATATTTACAAATAAAACAGTAATAAAGTATTCATGTATTTCTTCCTCGCTGCTTTCGAAAGCCTTGTTCTGTGCTGAAAATTTCTATCTGTGGTGGTAGGCGATTATTTTCAGATATTCTGATGAACATAGAGCGTTTGACTATTGTGCTGCGTATGCAAATATGTTGCTAGTGCGCGTGAAATACGAAGGAATGCACAAGTTGAGCTCAGAAAGCAGCAGGTCAGAGCGAACTCTACCACTGGATATTTTAAATAAGAATAACGTTCCATTTCCTTTGCTATCTTTCGTCAGCACACTTTTATTTATATTACACCCCCTTTCTAAGCAAAATTAAGCGGAGGTGCCCAGCAAAAGTTCAATCCCATATCCATCTGAATGTTGGTGAAATAATTTAACAACCCCTTACGTCAGTCAATATAGTCCCCCTACTATATCTGCAATTGATATTCATTTTACCTATCTCTTCCACAGCACTGAACCTGTTGCTTAGTTCCATCTCAAATTTCTGTTTGTTCTTCGCTAGCCTTTTTATATCTAAAGCTTTGCGATTGTCCTCTGATAAGATTCCTCCTCTCTAGTCTTGTGTTGTTTCAACTTAATCCATCCCATGACCACTTGAGATTTTTGAAACTGTCCAAAACAGGCACATCTTAAATGATTTCCTCATTATTCGACAAGACATAATCTATTTCGTTTCTAACTCCATTTGAGCTTTTCCATATCCACTCCCTCTCTCGGAAAAATGTTTTCCAAATGAATACTCTCTTGTCTTCCGCTAATTCTAATTGTTTCTCTCTTCTGTTATTTCTGTTGCCAAATCCGAAATTCTTTACTGTCATGGCACTGCTTCGATTAATGTCTGCTCTTGTACTCCAATCTTCCACGACTATATTATAATCTGACTTACTATTATCTAAAATCGTTTGTGTGTCTCCCTATAGATCTTCGACTTTCTCCTTCTGGTGTGATGTTGTTGGAACACACTCATAGAATTTCCATACTATGTCCCTTTCCATACTACTCGTGTGATTCTATGTGAAATTCCTTCGATTTCTGAGCCTCCAGGTTTTTATTTGTCATAAACCCAACGACCGGATTGCTTCTGATCAATCTTCAATCGTTTTTCTATACATCTGGCAATCGTATGGTGTTCCATTAATCCTTGTTAGTTGTTTCTCTATTTCATCTTCCTCACCAGAAATTAATTTACAGTCGAGGGTTGTCACCAGTGTACGATTTGCCAGGGGAATGTCCGGGATTTCTCCTGGTGCGTCGGTATTTCATCCCTAGATGTTGATTCCGAATATCACCCCAGCCTGGAATAAAATCTTTGTATTTCTACCCAAGCAGGTATTATGTTGAAACTTACCAGCAACCACTAGTCTTAGTATCCTCCCTTCGTAATTTATAACAAAACAAACACTAGTTGTCACCATATAATTCTGTTGGATTCAATATCCGTTTGTTTTCCTCTACAGTCCAAACCGGGCATTTTGACTTCCGGCAGGACTGTCTGCTGCATTCTGTTCTCCGGGCACTGAGGTCCTCCGGGCACTGAGGCTTTATGTCATGTGATAGGAATAGGGTGCAAACATTTGACTCACCACGCTGTCTCCAACTGCAGGTTGGTGAGCAGCCTACCCACGTCCCAAGGGGCACGCAAACATTTTAACAATGTTGATTTTTGGTTCATTTCGTTGTTAACTGTTATTAATTGAAACACATTAAGTTTAGATTTAAACAAAGACTTGATATCGTTAATACGAAGTGTTTTCAACCGTTATTTTCAGCTATAGTATATATTTCATTTCATGTGTTTCTTTCTAATTTAACTACATAAAAATTATAATCAAAATCTAATTGAATGATATCAACTATTTTTTTGTGTGTGCTCTCTTTCCATGTTGAAAGCACGTTGAAATTCAAACTATATTCCAACGTAAATTTAATTTCGACTTAGGTAGTTAGTGTGACGTATTTTCAAGTTTTATATTCATTCGAAATATCGTGGGTTCAATCCCAGCAGCCGCACATCTTGATTGATGTTTTTCCCGTGTGTTTATTGACTCACATCAGACAATGCCGGGATAATACCTTCAACTTAGGCCCTGGCCGACACCTTCCCGAATACGTTCCCCTCCAGTATCCCACCCCGAGCCTTAGCTGCCTAAAGGCCATAAATAAAATTCAAATTCAACTGTGATTCTAAACTAAGTCATAGATCGTACTTCAAAGTGAATAGAATGAAATTAACTACTTTTGTCGAGTTCTCATTTGAATGAAGAAAACTGATTGAATTTTAAACTATATTTCGACAAAGATTTATTTTTGTTGATATATATATATATATATATAGATAGATAGATAGATAGATAGATAGATAGATAGATAGGTAGATATAGGGTCACGGCACCAGTTTCCAACCACTACAGTTTTAAAAGTAAATAAATAAGGCGTCTAATGTTTGACTCGCTCATCTCATGCTTTTTGTCAATCGTTTCGATGTTCAGATGTAATCTGCGTTCGTATTAGCTGTTTCAAATTTTATGAAGCACAGTTATTCCATGATGAAGTTGTGAACATATAAATTTAGCCTCCATTGCGTGCATCGTTAGTAGGAAGATAAAGTTCATGGAATGAATCAGAGATTTTTTTTAAAAAAATCATATACACGTATAGTCATAGATAAAAATACACATGTTGGAAGAGGAAACGTTGGTAATCACAGCATAAACAAATTGGAATATATTTGTTGAATACTTTGGCACTTATTGCGTGCCTGGATTACTGGTTCAAAAATTTTGCGTGAGGCCAGTAAACGGCCATTATGGCTGTTAACTGGACCCAATGTTAATTATACCGTATATGGCACGTTTCCGGCTACCGACAAAAGTACAGTAGAATGGGCCATGGGGCAAAGTAGACCAGTTTCCAAATTTCAATCATTCTTCTAACTTTAAGGGTTTGTTTTATATCATGATGATGAGTGTTTAGCACGAAGACAGATCCTGACCCGAAGATACCATGCAGGTAAACCGATGGTGGTTTTCCATTGCCTTCCACCGGATGACGGTGCTGTCATAAGGACGGTACTTACAGTATAATGTGAGCATAACTATCTGTGTTCCGAACGGGAAAGGACCCCGGGACCCATTGATTACAAGGCCACTGATCCAGGGATTGCGCCAGGTTTTTCAGTTTTGGGGGTGTAAAGTCAAAATTAGGAGGGTGTAGGTGGAGCTTTGGATGATTTCTATCGATTGTTGACGGCAAACATTTTAAAGTTTCGAGGATTTGGGGGGACGCCACCCACAGGGGAGGATCTGGTGGAATCACTACACTGACACTGATAGGCTTAGAATTATCCCTAGTACTGCTTGCAGTATGTAACGGAGGCTTTTTTTATTTTACAGCATTAAAAGGTGCCTCTTTTTCTTGACTTTGTGCCTACTTGTAACACTTACGAGCGATGTTCTCGTTTGTTAGAACACTGTTAACAAACACAATTTAATATGTTTTGCATGCCTAGGATTTGGACTCTTTTTTAATATATTTTCTGTTATCTATTTTTTGTTATATTTTATTTCCTGTTATTTATGTTAAACGTCTAGAGTAAGTCTGACTAGTGTGGCCGGAAACTGGGACTCAACGGCCAGTTACTGGTAGCGTCTGGCTCCTAAAGGCCTAAATGCCTAATAATTATGGGAAGACATGCTGATATTAGACATTGAACTAAGATCAAACGTTTTACTATTTTATTTGATTAATTGGAACAAAGTTCTTTGCAAAAAATCTATCTATCCTGGTTTGATCTAAACTTGGAGTGATTTGAGCAAGTTTGTCTTCTTCTATTTTTGATAATCATGGCCTTAGATACACGTACCTTTATTCACAGTTGAAGTACTGTATCTTCTTTCACTATACGGTGAAAAGGTAAATGTGCCTTAATACTGTCTATAACACTTTCACTTTTCTTTTTCTTCATGTCTTCCTAATACATACATATTGACTAAAGTTTGTTTTTTCTAACAAGTTCATTGAATACTGGAGGATGTTTTGATTCGGTGTAAAATTGTATGATGTTAACCCCAAACTATGCTGAATTCGACTAAGTTCACTTTTAGAAAACACAAGCACAGCGTGAAGTGTACAGTTCGGAGTCGGTATCGCAACTAGAGAAACTAGCATGCGGTCTTAAAGTTTTCACTGCTTTTTATAATGTTCCGAATTGTGTTCCTTTTGCAGGAAGGGTTGTAGACAAGGATGGGATAGAGAATGTTTCGTAATTTCTTGTCTTGTGGAAGTCTGAAAGTCCTTGGGCTCTCATACAGAGAGAAATTATATTTGTTTATCAGAACGGAATTTGGGAAGGAGTAGCCAATAGTCTTCACACATGACAAATACTTATTTCGAAATTAAGAAGGGAGTTGGTATCAGAAAAGAATGGGGTAAATGTGAATTGTCCTTTCCTCGTTCCCTTGTGCTGTTGTGTTATCTAACTTACAAGCCTACCACAGACCACTTGTTTCCTCTATTCAAAAGTCATTACTCACGGATTCAACTACTTCTCTTGGATCTCACACGTGTTGGTCATTATGCAAAGATGTTACATTCACACAAACACTCTTGTTTCAGTGCTCCATATTTCCAGGTGTTCAGAGATAACCTAATTCTTTTATTTTTCTTAAATGATTGTTCATGACATATCGACCTGCTATTGTTTTTATGACTTCTCTGCTTTGGGAACTTTTGTCGAAAAAAACTTGTTAATTGGCAAGTATATTATTTTGTAATGTTACTTCTCGCTGTATTTTTTCTATAATTCGTGAATCGCAATGATCATGGGTTCCCGTGTTATTGCTTGGAAACCTGTCTGATGTAATGTTCATAGAATGATGAATATTTCTCACTTTAATGGTGTCGCTTGCTTTGAATAAATTTAATTTCTAATGTTCATATATTGTGTATCTGTAAGAGGGTTGATTTTTACATTTGATTTCATTTAAATATTTTTTATAATTTTACCTGTTAAATGCTATAACTGTCCTCACTCCTATACATATAATAAATCACAACCATATTCGATCCACTACTGGATGAGGCCTCTCCCCGTAGGGAGGAGTTAGCCTACTGCTCCCACGCTGACCAAACAAGTTGGGAGAGGAGAGCCGAAGCTCTCATTGCGATCGTCACTGTCTTTTATTCAGAGCAGCTCCCCAGTTGTCCTCACGATGCTGGGTCAACACCGAAATTTTTGAGTCCCCTCCGGGAATCGAACCCGGGACCGCTCGCACTGAAGTTGAGCGCGCTACCGACTAGACTACGCAGGAGGCTTATATATATAGTAGAGTGTCGCCTACCCGACATAAAGGGCCAGCAGAACATCGGATAAGCGAATACGTCGGATAATAGGCAGATGTTAAGAAAGGCCAATCAAACATCAACCTATGTTATAATTTTACACATTACGAACCTAATAATTGCATACAATGATAAACTGCACTGCACTGAATGACAGACATGAGTCATAATATAGACGGGCGTGCCATGTCGTGGAGTCGGGACCAACAAAAAATAGACTACGTTCACAACTTGCAGTTCTTGTTTCGATTGATGCTTTTTTGCGATGGTAATACGGATAATACAGAATGACGGATAAACGAGACTATATATACTTGACTTTAAACCTCTTGAGAGGGAAGAGACTTCTTTTAGGCAATGTAAACTCATAGGAAGAAAAACTTGCTAATTACAAAACATAATTTTTACTACATTTAAAGATAGGGATGAGAAAACCTTAAACTATGATTATGGATCATGGGTCTGTAGTATACTGATAATTTTAGTAGCAACTATTCAACTTACCACCAATTAATAACAACAGCAGCAACCAAGCCAAGCCAATCAAGACGAAGTTGAGTCCAGGATCGACCCAAGGTTTCTATGGTGTAGAGAGAGACTGTACCACAGAGACATGGTTTAGTTGTAGGAGGCCAAGATATACTCGAATACTTAATACTGAATACAAAAACTAGAGAGTTATCGAACAGCGATGTTTTCGGTATCGCAGTTTAGCACTGTCTATCTCTCATCGACCTGTACGGCGGTTCATGCCCTCCCTTACTTCCAAACACTCTGACGTCACATAACCTTCCTGGCGGCTCTTTCCATTCCTAAAAGCCGCTGAATTGCTAGAAAGTTCATTAGCATATATGAGGAAGGCTTTCTAGCAAGAGTACAACAGCCAGCTAGGAAATACAGCAATGTAGGAAACTAAAACGTAGCACATACTTTTGGTTACTAAGTACGGGGGCGATGAACTAGCAAGAAACGAGACTGGTTTGGGTGGGAAATACAAAATCGAAATGAAATAGTTCACAGCTTGAAACAGGTCAAATCCATATTATCAATAACACACACACACACACACACACACAC
>JAGDQP010049284.1:0-14538 GCA_022664845.1 Lepisma saccharinum | reverse complement strand
AGCAATCTCACTGCCAAGATCGAGAGTGTTAATAGTGATCTTGTAGCTAAAGTGAACAGCAGTAGTGAGACACTCACCGCGAAAGTAGATAGTATTAATGCTGAGCTTACTTCCAAGTTGAGTAACTTAGAAGAGTCATTGCGTAAAGAAGTGTCAGACACAAGTGTCACAATGCGGAATGAAATAGCATCTGTTACCACTGCTCAGTCTGAGTTATTGAATAAATTCAACAACCTTCAGCTTACGCACGAAGATCTTTCTCGTGACCAGAAAGAGACTGATGCACAAGTTAGGGCACTGCAAGAAACAGTTGATACTAATCATTCCGCTTTGCAATTAGAAATCAATGAGGTCAATTCAGTGCATCGATCCTTTGCTCTAAAGTCAAGTAAACTTTTCGAGCGTTTCCACGATGATCTTTACCAGTGCGAAGTAGATATGTCCAAGTATATAAATGAAACCGTTGGTGATTTTAATGCGCAGTTAGAGAACGTCCAAGGAATGATGCATGACCAAGCTCACAGTTTCAGACGTGATATTGGCGCGACGAATGCACGCCTAATCACTCTGGAATTAGAGCTTGAGCGAGTACAAAATACGAATAGCGCGTTTCATGTTAGCAACGGAAGGGACGATAGTTGTTCTCAGTTTCCGGTAGAAGCTAGGCGCCATTCTTCCATGCGTCATCTATCCAATTCTGCACACGTCACGCAACTGTCTGCAGCAGAACGAGATACCAGTCATTTTTCTAATCATTTCTTGTGTGCGGAATGGATTCCGTCGCATATTGCCAGGGAACGAGTCGCAGAACCAGTTGCCGAACCTTTCAATGTTGATAATTCAAATGTAAATCCGTACACCATTGATGAATGTAATGTTACTCGGAACCAAAATATTGTTCGTCCAGTTGTTCCCGGGTCTCGCGAAAAGTTTGATTCCGTACTGGATGAGGCCTATGGCAGTGACTTGTCCGACTGTGAGGCCCAGGGAAGGGGGGCTTTTTCGTGCCCACCACGTCTGAAGTTTTCAGACATCAAGCTGCTTACAAAATTTTCAGGGGCGCCAAGTGACATACTCCCCTCCTCATTCTTGCACAAATTTGAAAAGGAAATGAAATTTTTGGGTGTACAGAAGTCACAGTTTCTCAGTGTGTTAGATTTCTGCCTCACGTCAGACGCAGCTAAGTGGTTTGAACTTCACAAACACAAAATAAGGTCTTATGATGACTTCAAATCTGCGCTCGTCAATCATTATCAGAACACATATGTGATTGCCAACAATCGTTTGACAGCGCTGCGCACCAAACTCTTTACTCTTACAAAACATAGAACTGTAGAATCATTCATAGTGAATCGTTTTCAAGATATGAAAGCACTCTCTCCTAGTATCTCTGAAATTGAAATCATTTCCTCATTGATACCATTGCTTCCCACGCGATATCAGAATTACCTTGTGGCCACGCACCATTCAAGATTTTCGGATTTCGTGTCATGTGTACAAAGACTCGAGTCGCTGAACAATTCAAATTATGATTCACGTCAGGGAAGGGACAGTTATCCTAATACGTCTTATAATCGATCTTCAACTAGCCGCCCTAATGAACGTCACATTAACCGGGTATCTTTCCAAGACGAGCAGTACTCACCTAATCGCAGGAGGGACAGTAATCCTAACACTCGTCAGCCCTGGTCTCGTTCTCGTGGCTTACGTAGATCACGCCCATACCGGCGAGGTGATCGTAGTAATCAATACACCGAACCATCATATGATTCAACGTACCCTAGCCAAGATGTAAATCCTAGAGACAATAATGTCGATAACACTTATTCGCAATCTCATTCTGCAAGCAATGAATCTCGAAATCGTAATTATTACTCACAAGATTATTCTCCAGAGGTTGAAAATAACAGTGAACCTTTAAACTAGAAAACAGCTTTATTGGGGAGGAAAATAAAGCTGCAAGTGCGAATAATGACGAAATAAACAGTACCTCCACAATGCCTTTAACGAATAGTGACGCTGAGAAAGTTACGTTTCGTGTGCGTAGTGTACTTCTACCAAGAAATCAACCAGCCGATTTAGGTGTAGTTGGAGTGATGAGAGGTGAAGGTGTAAGTGGGTTAGATAGTGAGACTGATTAGATAGTGTGAGTTAGATAGTGAGCACGTAATTAAGTTTTTAAAGAGAAATGCAAGCGCCAAGATTAAAGTAAAGTTACTAGAACAAGAGTTTGTACCAGTGGCGCTGATTGTTGTTTATTAGAAGTGCACGCTTGGAAGCAAGTAAGCTCTTGCATCTCCTCGCCCAGGTTACTGCCCGCATCTAACATCACGCTGGTCGATTTCGCAGGAAGAAGGAAAACGTCAGTACGCGGAAAAGCTATCATACCAGTCCGTCTCGGAGATAAAGACATCACTGTCACTTTCATAGTTGTTAAAGGGTTGTCTGAAAGCGTTGTATTTGGTTTGGATCTACTGTGCCAGTTAAAATCGATCTTGAACTTTGGTAATTTTACGGCCACGTTTTTTCATTTGTGATTTTGCCGTTGTTTGCAACCTGCTTCCTGTATTGAATAGAAACGTCAACGTTTCTAATTCGGAAATGATAAATTACGTTGGAGTACAAACGCTTCAGGACGTCTCTGGTAATGAACTATGGAAATCAGGTGTACACAGTATCTTTAAGAAAGAGAGAGAACATGACGATAATGTTCTCATGGATGATGATCAAAAAAAAAAAAAAATGATTTGTGCAGGTGTAACAATGCAAAGAGTTACTATCCCTACCGGACACCAGGTTGACAAACAGATGAGTAGTTGTTTCAATGGCCGCGGTATTGCATTTGATAAAAATCCTGAGTTGTTTGCCACAGATGATGAGATTTTTCAAGCAGTTTCTAGGTCTAACCTTAATGCTAATTTAAGTAAAGATTTATTATACGTCCTGATGAAGCACAGGGAAGTTTTCGCGAAATTTCCGGGGTTATGTAAGAACTTCGAATATGACGTACACGTGCAGACGACTGAACCTATTGTAAAGTCCCCATATCCGATCGCATATAAGTACAGGGACGCTGTGAGGGAAGAAATAAACAAAATGCTAACTCTGGGTATTGTGGCGAAAAGATCATCTTGTCATTTAATTCCGCTGCATGTTGTGCCGAAGAAGTCAGTAAGCCCTGACGGCCAGCTATTAGTCAGATTGGTGCTCGACCTCCGAGCCACAAATTTTAAGACCCCCCTAGAACATGTGAGGTCAGAGAAAATAGAAGATCTCATGACAAAATTTCAAGGCAAGACTACTTACAGCCTTATAGATTTCTGTAAAAGCTATCTTCAAATAAAACTCGCGGCATCGTCTTGTCAGTTCATGTCGTTTATATTTGAAGGTAATCAGTATATTTTTCTTTCCTTGCCATTTGGGCAGAAAAACGGTTCTAGTGCGCTCAATTCATGCCTTCAACATGTATTAGACGACGATTTATTGCATTCCACACTTCGGAAGAGACAAGTGTTTTTCTCTCATATCTAAATCTTTTCACTGGCCATTTATGAATAAACACATAAAAGAGTACGTCCGGGACTGTGTCGTGTGCATGCGCACTAAACCACATAAAATCCCTGTCCAATCACCGTTGCAATCTATATCAACCACTTCAAAGAGTCAACTTCTAAGTTGTGATCTGTACGGTCCTCTACCACGAGGACCACAAGGACAGAAATATTTATTCACGGTCCTTGATTGTCATACACGCCTATTTCAGGCTTACTGTATTCGTTCGGCAACGACAGAAGCTATTATTAAATGTTTAGAATCCATGTATTTCCAGCATCTCGGGGTACCAGATTGCAATCTTACAGATAACGGACCCCAGTTCACTTCTCGCAAGTTTAGTGGCTTTGTTGCTAAGTATAATATCAAGCTGCGCCACTGCACCCCCTTTCACCCCAGCAGTTCTCCTGTAGAACGTCCTCATGCCGACGTTTCGCGACTTTTCAGGCTGTTCTGCGGAGAGAAGCATGATAGGTGGCCAACTTTTGTATCGCAGATAGTCTTGTTGCTCAATCACTCAATATTCTCTTCCCTTAATATGTCCCCAGTCGAGATGCATTTTGGGATCGATCCATCAAAAGTCATCGAGTGTCATTGGAACGTCTCATTGACGGATATAGATTCCGGTAATGACATTGATGAATGGAAAGGCAAGCCTGTCCTAGCGGATATACGCAGAAAACAGCGTATCCTCCGCAGGAACGAAAAAGTCACGTTGCAACAAGGCCAGCGCCCTCTTATCAAGCTGGGAGACCTAGTGTTTATACGCCAACACCCAAAAAGTAATATGTTAGACAAAAAGATATCCAAATTCTTCGACGTGTACAGAGGGCCATTTGTTTGTAATCGTCAGGCTAGAGTTAAAGTTTTCGAGCTTCGTGATCTATCCACGGGCAAATCTGTGGGCCTGCACTCAGTTGACAATCTTAAATTATGAAATCCAACGCAGTCAACTCGCGATGCTTGGCAAGGGAAAGCTGTAACACAGCGTCCGGTTGAGCATACTGACTGAATGTGGATGTCATAAGACTGCTGCAGGGCGTAATGTTTGCAATAATACGGTTCCCTCGCCTAACATCTCCTTGTCATCCACGCAATTAGTGCTGTGTTCTGCAATCACTATAGTTTCCTGCAGTGCTTCATCCGCCACCTGCTTTTAGTATCTTACATATGGACGCCATTCACACCGACGTGAAAGTGTATTGAAAGTCAGTACGCACGGCGTCATCTCAATGAACGCTTACCCAGAACAATCAGTGAACGCTACAGTGTTATCCGTTACCCACACAAGTGCTAAAAAAAAACTTTTTCTGGACGCTTACGGTGCGACCAAAAAAAAGTTACGTTTATCATGTGACTGTCTAAATATACTTATGTTTAGTGTAGTGTTATAGTGTTTGTGTGATTATTATACCTGGCAATGTATACACTCCAGCGTAAATGTACTGTCTAAACGCCAGAAAGTGTGTACTACCAGAAAGCATTAGAACAAAAAAAAACTGCTTCCTTCATCAAGCATTAGGACACATCTTCATAGAATAATGTGAAAGGGTACATAAAGATAACCTGCTTTCAGAGCATAGACTCCATACACACACACAAAAAAGTTAAATAGTTATTAGTTGAAACTAACACAAAACCACGATTTATCTTCTCTGTTTCAGCTAAATCTTATATCATGAGGCCATCAATGCAGTGTGAAGCCCACCAGGTTCCTCCAACAGACGCACAGGATCCATCTGGTAAATTCTCAGTTCATGTGGTCACCTTCTACCAGGTTAAGTGTGAGTTCCTCCTAGTTCCGGGACACCACCTGTGACCGGAACCCCGTCACAGGTTTCACATCTACGCCCCTGATATATTGAAGCTAGGCCAGCTAGCCAGCACTTTTTGGGAATAGGACCTGGCAACGCTGGCACCGGACATCACACCTCAGGAAATGCATAGACTAACTCGCCCTCACTATGTTTTGAACCTTCGATAGGAAACGTGCGACAGCTGGCTAAGGCTTTGTGTGGTAACCAAGATTATATCAGCGTATAAAGTGTTTATGCACTAATGAAAACCTTCAGGATGGACTGCACTTCAAGTATAAGTTAAGTATAATGTGATAATAATCCACATTCCCACCGAAATACGAACTGTTCAGTGAACATGAACTATAGCATAGCCAAATATTCATGACAACCGGCTGCAATACTTCCTATCCTCCAATGTAATAATTGTAAATGTTATGTATGACGGCAGTTATTATTATATAATTCCACCATTCAGTCATTGCTTTTCTTTATGTTATGCTTCTCCTTAGGATTTGGTGTAGAACTAAGCAGAGAGTAGGCCTATCTCAGCGCCACTACCACTGAAGCTTACCGTGGCTTATGTCGTGTCCTTCGCATAACGATTTCAATCGTTATACGAGGAAGATGTGCATACACTTTTACGTATCTATAGTTCGCTTTATTTGTAATAACTACATTTCTTTGAATTGTGCCGATTAAGTCTCATTACATCATATATATCAATAGCCACACTAAATGAATATCTGAAAGGAATCTTGAAAAAATATTAGAAACACGCTATCACATGTATGGACTCAAGTCTATGACACTATGTTCCATAGCCTTCAAATACACAAAGCCTATGGTTATAAATTTTCAAAGTTTAAAGTGATTGTCACGTTTCCATTCTAGATAAGTATTATTATGCAGTTTATGTTCTTACTCGGAGAACACACGGACTGATACCGTGGGAGGTATACCTTTTTTAAAAATAAATTTTCAGAAAGGGGTTAATGAATGAAATGTAGTACGAAAATTAACTCCGCAAATTTTACCTCTGTGGAATGTGGAACGAAAAATATATTGGTCAAACTTGCTATAATCGCAGTGGTGCAAGAACGCGCCTGAATTGAAGGTTGTCTAGCGTAGCCCACGTGGCCAAGGGAGCTTAAAACACGTGACTATTGTACTTTACAATTTGAATTTAAAGGTCTTTAGGCAACTTTGGCTCAGTCCGAATGGATGATTTTTGGAATTAAGAAAATGGAAGGAAACAAGAGAACCCCTAAGAAACCAAAGCACACAGTGTTTGTTCACCACAAAGCCCACATAACACGAGTAGGGATCGAACAGACGGCCCTATGAACTTTTAATTGCTATGTGCATGAGTGTGAATCCTTGAACTGCCAGAACTTTTTAATTTTCCCAGTTATGTCGTAGCTTTAAATTTTTGTCCTCTACGAATAGCAAATGCAAATGTTTTAGTAATGAAGAAGAGATCAAAGACAATGCGGAAAGACTAAATCTATTACTAAACATCCTGAGGAAAATTTTTTAGAACATAAGAAACGGACTCTTGAGAATCTAAGGACTGGACTTTACAGTTTCTGGTAATGTTGGTTCCAAACCACTTCGCAAAGTAAGCCACACACACTTGAACTTATGAGTAGACTTTCCTTCAAGGTCCAAAGTATCATAGCCCAGTATAATTGCAAATAAAATAAATTATTATGACATTTTTATAGAAAATTGACAGTGGATGTCATATGATGTATTTCTTGCATCATGTATACTAAGCTCCAAATCTAAACGTCTTTGGTATCACATTACAGAGCTAGATTTAGCCCCACTCCATTCTGGCTGCCAGTGTAAAGTGATCCCGGTATTATTAGAACTTATACTGGTTACGCGGGAAAAGATATTGAAGCGTTGCCAACTCTTGATAAAAAGAAGTTAGACGCGGGAAAGGATATTGAAGCGTTGCCAACTCTAGATAAAAAGAAGTTAGACGCGGGAAAATATATTGAAGCGTTGTCAACTCTTGATAAAAAGAAGTTAGACGCGGGAAATGATATTGAAGCGTTGCCAACTCTTGATAAAAAGAAGTTAAACATTATCATAGGTTTTGTGAAGTATTTTGTTAAAATTTCAGTAACAACTGAACAAATTAGCAGTCAATACATCTCGCATCTTCTGCCATAAGAATTAACCATAAAATAACGCAAGGAATATTCGTAATTGTCGAATTTCTATCAATAAAAAAACTTCAAAAGCTGGAATTCGTCAGTTGTAAATGAACAAATCGCACGAATATGTGTATGTTGAAAGCGGGACTCAGTGCAAAATAAAGCTATCTTTAGGGGTTTGGATCAAAGCACTGGTTCTATGAATCTACGACATTTTGTGATGTTAAAACAGAGCATTAAAAATTAGTGAAATTAAACACGTATGTAATTTTTAATCATTAAGTACAGGAAAGTATTATCAATTCGTTTAATATTGACTCGTTTCTTCTAAATTCAGGCATGATTTGTACATGTCAAATAGATTTTAATGTCTACTTTATTATGAGCAATTTATGGGAACTGAAGACAGGCATATTATTTTATTTTCCCGAAAAAAATCTGCCGAGATCTTTCGTTCTGATGCTCAAACGTGGTATGCTGTTTTACCTTTGACCAAATATATCTTAGCAACTAATTAACATCAAGAAGCCATTCTTTTCTTGTATGAGAGTTGTTTATGTGTAGGTTGTGATATCAAAAGATATCACTACTCTATCGTGTATACAGGATGTATAAAAAGTTTGACAACTTTGAAGAAAATTCGAAAATTTCGGATTTTTTTACTCTTTTCCATAACAAAGTACGTTTTTGTTGTTTACAACTTAGAGTAAGCACTTGCAGCTACTTTTCAGCTTATTTGAAACACATATCTGTTCTAAAATTTGATTAGTTTTGTTATCGACCAGTCATTGACCTAGGCTAAATGTTTCCTACAAAAAAAAAAAAAGAAAAGTGTTCACAAGATACTTCAGGACTTACTGAATTTAAAGAGAGAGGCTGCCACAGTCATAGATAATTCTTATCCTGTCCTGTCAAATTCAGCAGCTACTGAATTATCATGCGAAAGCGAATTTTGCAGGAATTGTTTAGTCGTAAAATCTCAATTAATGCCTATTCGATTCTAAAACCTGTTCAGGTTTTAAAACGCAAAAGCTTATCAACGTCAGTAAAAAAAAAAAGTCTTTTGAGAATGTATTTTCGAAGAAAATGACGTCCAAATATAATGAACTTTTCAAATATTACCAAATTTCTGTTATTGTTAAAGTAAAAATAACATTCCCAACCAATTCAATGTATTTTTGTGATGAAGAACTTTAGATGAGTGTCCTATACCCATAATTCGGGGCACTACAATGTCCAAGGAAGGTGATATCTGGTAAACTCTGCTATTTACTCCCATGTAATTAATATTCTATAAACCGCCTAACTTGGACTATTTGCGCTTTTGCATTAGAACTCTGCTTTCGGTTAGCTGTCATTGTTAAGTACTTGTTAAGGGTGCAAAGCCATTTTCTTCCCCCTTCTTTCCGCGTGCTCTTCAATTATGTTTAATATGTGGACAACAAATAAGATTAAGATGCTCCATAAAATAATTTTAATTACATAATGCATTTTCATGCAGTGAACCATTTTTACTCCAATTTTTAATACAACTCTTACAGCTCAATAATTTTTCCAGCATATTTTTTCTTTGTTCTGGAATAAGTCACCAGACATATAAAGAATTCTTAACCACTCTAATAGTTCTGGACACAGATACCTCTGTAGTAACGTTTATAGAACTAAATAATAGATTGACTCACACGTGACGTCATCTAAGTAGCCAAAGCAAAGATATTAGAATTATAGGGTAGGCCAAAATTAGTAAATCTAAATTGGAACGTAAAACGTCAGTCCGCTCTCTTCGTACACGCAGCCAGAATTTAGAGTTGTCTTTACATATAATTTAAATGTTGTTAATCATTTACTATTTAATTGAGCAACTCAGTTTTACAAGCTGATTACTTTCACATTACGTCTTTATTACCCTTTTTAATTCTTGCTGTGCATACTTAGATGGCGGACTGGCTTTACGTGTCGGACTCAGGGTTTTCTAATTACAGCCTCTAATTCTAATAGCTAGATTGTATTCAGATTTAGATGGCTCCAATTTACGAAAATAACAGCTGGTCATACTGCCCGTTGTAGCTCTATAAACCAAAGCTTCTTTGTGTTTTCTGGCTTCAATGTGTTCCTTTAAAGTTTTTAAACTAAAGATGTACACCCTCCATTCCAAAAGAAACCGAACTTTTTAAAAAAAACAAAAAAACAATGTACATTTTGGAACAAATCATTTTTATTAATCAATGTATTCCCCTTCTGCATCGATACACATATTTGCACGCTCCAACAAGTTGTCAAACGACTTCTCCATGTCCTGTATTGGAATGGTCTTTAGGACGGTGGTCGTCGCCTTCTCAATGGCTTCAATCGATGCGTGCCACTTTCCTTTCATCGCCAAATGCAGTTTCGGGAACAGATAGAAATCGCACGGAGCGAGATCTGGATGATGCAAACGAATAATGTGATTTTTGACCAAAAATTCAGTTACAAGTCGCGAACGATGTGATGGTGCATTATCGTCCAAAAGAGTCCAACTGCCGATTTCTCGATATTCGGGCCGAATACGACGAATTCTTGCCAGCAAACGCTTCATGACGCCCAAGTAAAACTCTCCAGTGACTGTCTGGCCGGGCTGAACAAATTCTTTGTGGATAATTCCGATAATCCGGTTCTGGGACGGCCTGATCTTTCGTCATCATCCAGCGTCTCTCTACCCGATTTGAATCGCCTGAACCACTCGTAAACTTGCGTACGGGATAGACACTCATCACCATATGCATTTTGTAGCATTTGGTGCGTTTCAGTAAAAGGTTTACCCAGTTTAACACAAAACTCAATTGCAGCTCGTTGTTTGAAACTCATTTTCCGACCGATGTACATAACACACTGACAGTTGAAACGCAATAACTTTGTTGCCGTGCATCCAAATGTCATGACATTTATACCAGTTGTCAATGAGGGACTACGCCATCTACCGGTAAAATATTACAACAGATGGCACTAGTGGTACTATTTGTTTTCAAAAGTTCGGTTTCTTTCGGAATGGAGGGTGTATTATGTTTCTGAGACGCTAGATGGAACCGGTATCGACGACTTTTACACCACCTGCTGGTGGTTTTTGGAACTGTTTCCAAACTGTTCGCGACAGTGTTGTTAACTAATATAGGAAGTTAACTAATGTAGGAAGAAGTATTAAGAGAAATTGTCCTTCAACATTACTCGGTCATTTTCAATTTACTACCAGATGTTCGGAAAAGTGTGGGGGAGGGGAGATTTTAGGGCCACGTGTTGCTTTTTCCTTATTTCTTTCGTGTCTTGTCTTCAACGGAAATCTGTCTGTTGTCTACAAGGCCAGACACACAAAAATAAAATCCCTTCCGTGTGTTTCTTGCAAAAAATAAAAAAAAAAATGAAAGAAATCGCATCTTGCAAATAAATAAATACAAAACGGCCCACAGCATGCGTGTAGTCTTCTGGCTATGGCGAATTTTGAACTGCATTTGGAGCAAAGGAACAGTCCTGATTCCAGCCATAGAATCAGGTTTTGGATCAGGCTGGATGAGTGATGATGAGAATTAGGAAAGTGGGAAGAAACAGGAGAACTCCAAAAAAAAAAAAAAAAACACGCATACGATTTTTGTCCACCACAGAGCCAACATGGCATGAACAGAGATCGAACCGACAACCTCTAGCACCAGACCAAAGGTCTGCGCTCTAGCATTGAGCCAGTGCATCCCCAATAATATTTAGTCCACTCCATGGCTAAAGTAAAAGTCGCAACTAATGGCCTGAATCAGCGTTACCAGGTGTATCACGGTAACGGTGTATTCACGGCGCGATACGAACGAGCCGTGAATGGTGTATGGGGGATGTGGAGGCAGCGCTCCATATATTCTCGACCTACGGTACGAAGTGAAGTGGGCTGGTCAGTCTCACACTCGACCGCCTTTACCTTCCCAAGGTGCCCAGGAGTACCAAGGATACTCTGGTACTCAATTTGATAGGGGGCTGAGTGCACCTCAGAGCGCCAGACATGGGAGCACGATTAAAAAATTACCCAGCTTTTCAAGCGACACTGCTTGCAGTATAGTTGAAAATTCGGTTACTACTTTTACCGACAGTAAACTTCAACATCATGTAGCATCTTTTGGATAATTTTGGTGTCACTGTCGAAAGCATCATGCAAGGAAATACGTGGCAAAATATTCTTTCTGAGAACTCTGGAAATCATTTGAATCTACCAATTATTATTATTATTTTTTGAAGTAAGCAACCCACTAGACAGTCACGCCACTATTCATAAATTAGAGGTAATTTATATGTCCCTTCCTTTTTTAGCAACCCATTATGTCTCACTTTTAAATAACATTTTTGTATTAGGCTTATTCCACTCATCTAATAGAATACAATTTGTTAATAGAATCATTTTGACATTTTATGTTTACAAAGTATATTGACAGTACAATTGAATATCTCATATATCAAGTCAGAGGAAAATACGAAAAAGCAATGAGAAGCTATTTCAACGAGTCATGCCTATTTCAACAATGAACGTACTAATCAAGAAAATAAAACATATAAGTCTATTTCACTGACATTGAACTGTTTCAATAAACATATTACCATTTCTCTCTCTTTCTCTCTGTAAATCGCATTATAATTTACAAATCACTTGAAATTGAGAGAAAGCAAAACAATAGCTGTAACACACAGAATATGTTTTTAAATATTACAAGTAGTTGCTTTAAGTATAATTCAAACATGACAAAATTTGCCTACGAAAGAAGCTGAATATCTTGTATGATTTCTATACATAAATCTGCTCATTAAACCATACTCACATAGTAATTTTTATATTACTTTTAAAAGTAATAAAACTTTTTTTTTTTTTGACAAGTAAGACAACTGTTGCAAGTCTATCAGATCATCCCAAATGTTTAACTTAGGTTGAATCAACCAGAGTAATTTACAAAAATCAATGTTGAAATACCTTTGACAGGAGAAGATAGAAACATACAATATACATCTTGAACCGTAACACCGTTGCCAAGGGTGTTACCTGAACCGAGAATCGTTCGCATACTAATCCGATGTTGTAGTCACCATACTGCGGAATCACACGCCCTGGCTCGCGTTGAATCAACATTGTTCATTAAATGTAGTGTACGGAATCTTTATCAAACACAAACGTTTGAATCTAAAGGATTATCGGAAGAGAGAACCATGTATTAATTATCTTATTATAAGTTGTATCGTAATATCTTATAAATAGTGATTGAGAATAAATGTGGTCAGTTCAGAAAATCATTATATAAATCCTTCTGAAACAAATCAATTAAATCTAAGCAATATATTGTTTAATAATCCAACAATGCACAAATGACGTAACTATTGTTTAAATTTAATATTGCATCTAGGCAATAATATTTATAAGGAACTAATGAGAAGAGAGAAGAGGACGCAAATGATAAGTATCATGGTCTTTTTAGTTCTCTTTCTAATGTGTGTATATAACGTGTAATTAAGCTTAAATTTTAGGATGACATCTGAATGGAAATATATTATTATCTTAACATTTTACAGTTTTAGAAAGTTGTGATTTGTACCTATACTAAAATGCAAGCACGTATACCAAGCGGCATTAACGCTTCTATCACAGGATGCAAGGGCGTTAGCCAGGGCAAGCAAGGGGGCACTTCCTGGATTTCAGATTCTGCTATTCTTCATATTTTTAGTGTATGCTTTTCACTGAATGCACTGCGTGACTAGATATTTAGGATAGTGCCATTTCATTTGCTGGTTTAATTGCCATATTCGTTATATTCTAAGTAATCACAAATACACTAAATTATACCCAAAAAACTAATTTTATACAAACGTCGTAGCTGAATAAGACGAGGATATAGGAACTTACTCTAGTTTAAGAAAATATAACGGTAGATCAATGCCGCTGCTGAAAAGCACATTAAATAATGTTTCCACGCTCAGTATATTTTAGTATATTTGAAATAACTGACCAATTCAACGCAATACACGTTTCTGTCGCATCATTTGACCATGATGATAACTCATGCAGAACAGAACGTATACTTAAAAAATATCTTCATCGACAGCAAATCTTGCACATAAATTATCTATTAATGTTTGTTAAAATATGTTCGCTCTGTAATCTTTGTCACCTAAACAACATTTGATGAAAATACTATTACTCGCAGTTTTAAAGTTAGCTAAGCTATTGAAACTCCACTATGTCTGACAATGTTATGTCCTGTAATCTTTGTGAGTTCAAATTGTCTAATAGTCATTAATCACACTGCATATTTCCACTGTAATGAACAACGAGTTGTAACACGTCAGATAATAAGACATGGCTATTCAAAGATTTTGGATATGTTACTGTCTGGCTTTACTGAAGTCACTATTGAAAAAAAATACTATGTTTTGAGTTCAAAGTCCATTACGTTAATTTGAAAATTATTATTATTTTAATTTCTATTTTATTGTTGATATCATTTAGCAAGGTATTGGCAAGTCCTTAGCAAATTCTACACTAGAAAATAGAAGCGGAATAATAATTCGGGGAAGTATCTGAATTTCCACTTTCCATAAAATAAAGTCAAAATTGGTTCACTGCAGAAATAGCTGGATAATTCAATACTTCTCTATGTTAAATCGGCACTGTTCACTGTGCGTTTTCGGTGATTCAGCAATATGATAATACCAGTATGATACTCTTTGTTGTATTCCATCAGCACTGACAATATAACCATTGTAATGAATGAGCAAAATCAACGTGTTTGTGTTGATTTAACACTAAAAGTGATGGTCGTCCTGGGACACCGAAAACTATTGAATCAACACAGCTATTTGCAATGGGTACTTTCTTGCTTTGCCAATATAAACGATAGTGATACCAGGAGGAGAAAATCCTAACTTTCCAGAACATGACGTTTGAACGTTTGAGAAGATAGTAAACTTAAGTCTAATATATATATATATATATATATATATAGATATATATATATAGATATATATATATA
>JAGDQP010049282.1:0-14538 GCA_022664845.1 Lepisma saccharinum | reverse complement strand
CATTGGTGGTACACGTGGCCCAACGTAGAGAAGCCTAGTGTTCCACCACCGGTGGCACACACGGCAGTTAAAGTGTTAAGAGAAAAAAAAATCAATCTATTTTGTTGCAAATATTCACAAATGACGGTAACGAATGTTACTTCAGAAAAGTCTGGGTGTCTGTCAGCGTAGATAGGTTACTTCCGAGCTTCCATGAAAGTAACTGACTTTCTTTCTTCCTCTATTAATAAAGAGTATTAGTCCGTGATGTTACGATCATTATGAATGGCAAAACATTAAACACACTCATTCTAAACATTTAGTTACAAAATGCTGGTAACCTTCGTTACCACTCTGAGACAATGTTTCCGATTTTTTAAAAAAATAATTAATGTGTTATTCAGGAGATTAAATTGAAAAATAAAAGATGTTGATCTCTTATATGTAGGTTAAATAATTTCATTTTTCCTCGGATTTATTTATAATCTTTTAACAAAGACTTGGAGACATGCGAAAATAAAAAAATAAAAAATAAAACTAGAAAAATCCAAATTAAACTATCCCGAATTTGTGTGTAAATCATTTTATTGTATTAAAAATAAACTGTATTTATCATAGTACAATTCAAAGAACGTTTTTTGTCTAATTTTAGTCAAAGAAAATATCTTAAACATCAGAGACAATGTTTGGACAGTTATTTTGAGATTGACCTTTCAGTATTTTCCCTCTTGAGGCGTTTGTTTTAGAATACTAATTTTGTTCACTCAAAACACGAAATTATTATGATGCCAGGAATGTGTTCGTTCAGAACACGATAATGGCCCTGTTTGATCGTAACATGTTCGCTTACAACGCGGAGCCTAACATTTAAGGACAATTCGTCCTTCTTATTTGCTTTTTAGTACATTTTTTTAAACTAAGAGCTTGGTTACTTTCTAGTAAAAAAAAATCTGTTCTTCAACAAATACGTGCTAGTATGTGTGACTCCAAGGTTTTCAAGATTAATGTACACAGCTTGTTGTGTACTGTTTCGGTAATCATTCCCACAAGACCTATATAATTTGCTAGAGGGTGCAATTCCAGTAATTGTGGGTTCCTTGTTCAGCTGGGCTACTCTTCGTTTGTCTTCCGAAAATTATATTCAGACGAATTATTCGATACTCTTGTTAGGTGCGCACCAGTTCTGTTGAAACAATAAGTCTTCGTCTCTATCCTATGTTTGTTTTTGTTTTCAACTTGGCTTCATGTTATTTCACTAGACATTTGCAATATTTGAGTACGTGCAATTAGGCAGTAGCGTAATCGACAGTAGTGGCTGATAGAATGTTGTCTTTGTAATTTGTAGTTTTGGGAAATAAGTATGATATGAGTGTTAGTAGGACTCTTTTATTCTCTTGTCTCGACAATTTTGAATAGTTTAGTTAGAGAGATGATCAGATTTTGATTGGTAGGAGTGCTTAACGACAGAACAGCCATGTCAACCTTGTCCTACAGAAAGTCGTTTTATTTTATTCTTAGAAACTGCTGTTCTTGATGTTTCGTTTGCCGTACTGCATTTTTTTAAAAATATTCTTAGCAATGAATATTTATATCCATTTGGTTAAATTGGGCTTTGTCATTTTGTGATAAATATAGCGAGTAATCAATCTAGACTCTCTTTTGTCAACACTTTGTATGTTCTGTTTAAACAGCAGGTTCCTTCAGGCAGGTTTATTATTATTATTATTCATATTTTCATTGCTCCTTGTATGTGTGAGGAGAGCCGTGATTGCGTTGGATGCAGAAGCACATAATTATGTCAGTAGAAAACTTGCATTGTACTATTTGTTTCTAAAGACAGAGTGGAAGTTATTTTATGTTTTTCGGATTTCTTTAGTTAAAAGGGAGCTGAGCCAAGGAGATCCACAATATTTTTATATTTTCATACGTTAAACCATCTCTATATTTAAGGGGGGAGTTTGCCGATTCCTCTCGGGGTGTTGATTTTTTTGCCCCATGCAGGATTCACCTGGCATAGTCTTTAGATTCGTGGTTCACAACGATGGACTCTGTACTCAGTATCATTAACAATAAATAAAGTTAAGGGTCTACGGGCCCAGTGAAATTTTTTCTTCACTGATCCTACAAAAATCTTACTGGCCCCTTTTCAGACCAGAAAATCATTATAATCAGAATTTTTTTAGTCCGCTTTATTATATTAATTTAGGCTACAGACCTACATAGCACTTCAAAATCTCGTCACTTGCCGTAGGAGGTTCAAATCCCATCCCAGACAGTGAAAACTTTACTCGCGAAGAAATATGTAATATTGAAGACAATGCAGAAAGACCAACTGAATATGGATCACCACTGCGGGCAATATAGGAAATAGTGATAAGAGTCTGGATATAAAAAATATAATACAATGTTCCTTCCGTACTTTTGTCCTTAATGACAGCAAGCTTTACCATGCCCTTTAATGATAATAGTCTATGTGTAAGGATTCAAAAAGTGAGTTCTTTTCTTTGCATCAGCACATTTGTGTAGTTATGAATTTAAGCTATACTAGCTTGGCTATACTAGCTCAGATATTACAGGAGATATTACCAGTGGTATGAATTTTGTTGAAGGCACTCGTAATTTTGTTGACAAGTGGTATGAAGGCTCAAGTATTTCAAAAGTATTATAAATGAGAATATGTAGTGTGGAAATAAAATAAACACATGTAATAAACACAAACAACCTCATCTATTGGAATAGTTAATGCTTACTTGTAAACATGCATACCAAATACAACTAGTGCCTATATACGTAAAGAGTACCAATGTAATCTGACGACATTGCTAATTCCTGTAGAATATTTTAGAGAAGCAAATAGAAAATTTACTTACTTTCCTCCTGAGGATGCTTCTAACTTCATGTTCTCTGGCTTGTTGGCATGCGTACATAAGGGGGGTCACCCCCTCAGAACCAGTTTTCATGGGGGGACCTTCCTCCACGGTAGGTTGGTGGTCATAATTGGCGGGACGCTCTGTCGTTGTCATGACGACATGTTAGGTCTTTAGGACCACCTTCGACCTTGTTGAGGCTGTACCCATCATCTATAAATACACAAAGCACATTACTTAAAAACATTTCACAATATGCAACAATGAATATGCGTTATTAAAGGCGAAGAGTTTAAAACAGTTTATGCGAATTTTGATGTTAATTAATACTCTGAAGAAAAGTATATTACTCGAAGGTCTCTGACCATAGTGAACCCTGGAGAGTTTCTCAAGAATGGGACCTACAGTATAAAGAAGATCCCGAACCGAAAAATTCAATGTCTCCACCGGGAATAGAACACGGAACGCCATGATTACAGGACAATGAGCAAAACCCTCCAGCTGGCAGTAAGGCAAAGAAGTGCTAATGAAATCTGTAAATAACCTATCATCATCATTGTTATTATCTCTAAATTTTGAAAACTGTACTGAGCGTTGGCATCATATTTGAAAGATCATAGGTTCAAATTCAGCAGTTAGCATCCTGACTGAAGGTTTTTCAATGGTTTTCCTTAGTCACAGCAGGCTAATGCCTTGTTGATTCTTCAAACCATGCTCTGGCTAATATCCTTCCCACATTCTCTCCCATAAACCTATCCTCGACTGAGTCAAAGGTGCTCAAAGACCGTAAAGAGCACTTATTTGTTAATAAATTTAATTCTGAAAATGATCTTTACCTATAATGGCAAATGTCTCTTTAAGATGTCTTACAGTATTTCTGAACTATTAAAAGTTAAGGATAGCGAGTCCTGTGAGGGTTTAGTTTCGAATGGATTTATATTAGACAGAATGAGTTGATAATATATGTATGATATTATTATTCACATTTTAATCAAATTTTAAAATGATTTTAATTTTACTATGATTTTAGCTAAATGTTATTAATTTATTTGTATTTTAATTAAACGTTATCACTTTTAGGTACATGTTATTAATTTAATTACGATTTTTATTAAAAGTCCTTAATTTTAGTTGTATTTTAACTAAACTTTATTAGTTTTACCTTCATTATAACTAACCGTTATAAAATCTATTTGATATTTAACGATGTTATTGATTTGTTATATTTAACCAAATGTTATTAATTTCATTTGCAGTTTAATTAAAAGTAATTAATCTTAACTTGCATTTCAAGAAAATGTTAATAATTTTATGTAAATATTAACTGTTTACACTACCACATCCACCACCATAATTAGCATTGCCTGCTTTTTCCTACACAGTTATATGTCAGAAATTAAACATTTTATCGGAATGTTTCGTTCTACGAAAAAGAAAACGTAGAGTTCATTGCACATTAACGAAGTGATGAAGAGAGACAAAGAAGTAAATTAATAGGATTTTAAAACCTGATTGGTGTTCGTGACTGCGGCTCTAGAGTAATTTAATTGACTGTCAATTGTAGAAAATTGGTTTCCCTTTCACAATTGATCCTACGTGTCACTGAAAACTAATACAAGCATTTGGGAAATTCGCTCCAGAAAAATGGTGCAGGTGGTTGCAAATGTAACTGTAGATGTTTAAACACACACACATATGTGTTTATGCACTGTTTTCTAAAGCATCCTTCAACTTATTATCACTTCTTGTACATCATTCCAATTCCAATCATTATAAGAATACTTTTTGAACGATATTTGTACAACTTTTACATAATGAGAACATAAAAAAATCTGCTAACCTAAGGAAGATTTTTAAAAATGTTCGTACTAGTACAACTGTGAACAAAAAGATTGCCCAATGTCTTTAGAGAATATTTCCTAAATTCCCAGTGATTTTCCTCGTAGAAGGAAATTACACGCGGTAGAGGAAGTTCCCTGACATTTAAAAATATAAGCATAATGCAACGTAAAAATGGAGTACAGAATAATTACGTTACATATTATAACGTGTTCACAAATAAATATCGAATTACAAACCAAAGAATAATAACAAATTAAACATGGAATGTGGTATGAGTTCATAGACTTACGTTGAAAACTAATGAAATGTAGAATATATACTATTTAAGAAACTGGGTAAATGGTTAGCGTGGCGATTTTCTCATAAAATTCAAATTTGTCACTGGTTCAAATCCCAGTCGTCCGTATTATTTTTCAGTTGTAGATTAATATTGATGAACTTCACGTTTATTAGGTTCTCAGTTTGATATCTAATTCACGTATGATACTTTTATATTTTACCACTAATTCAACAGATATTTCAAGAAGGTTTCAACTATTCTTAGTAAGGAAAGGTAATGTGAAAACATTATAATTTTCTAGAGACCTTGACAATGTAATATTATGAGTCCAAAATATTCCCGATCAAAACAATTTAGTGATTACTGCTTTTATTTGAACACTAACTGTAATTGCCCTTACTGTCTTGACGAAATCAAAATTAATGAAAACAGAAGTTGTAAGTTACTGCAGTAATGACGAAATACTTGACCATAAGCCTAGGTCAAATTAGGTTCGTTTACCTACCAAGAGCTGCTGGGGGTTGACAGTTTAGATCCTGTCTAATGATGAATACAATCCCGGAAAAAAATTTAATATTACCGAGGAAATTTCCAGAAATTGTAATATTGTTTTTTTATACTTGAAAATCACACTCTTGGAAATAAATATATTCAGACTTCAATGTAATAACTGACGTTTCTCTTTACCTCGGTTCAATATTTTATATTTTCAGTAAATAATTCCTCCCTAAAACTATATAATAATGTTTTTCAACTAATTTACGTATTTCATGTACTAACATATATATTTCAAGAGTAAACATGACGTAATAAGACATTAATGTAATTTTACATAGATAAATTGTAGATTTTAGAGGACATTTTATTTAAGGTACATTTTATACAGTTGAAATTCAAAAAACAATTAGGACATTTTTTTCTACCCTTGAGAAGAAATCAACCTGATATTTTCCCTATCATCAGGAAAATTCCCGTTGCTCCTTCCTTATTTAATCAACTTGTAGCTCAGTTTTCATGCAATTTTTTATTCTTCTTGACCAGTGGTTCTCCAACTTACACTGATATTACAGCACATCAGCACTGTGCTCAGGTGCTCGCTCTACAAAGATCAATTGTTCGAATTCTAGTTTTCAGGGTATATAAACTAGTCAAAACTCTTAATGAATTCTGTTGTTCCCAGCCACTGTTCATATGTTCACAATCATTTTGTTGTCGTTACTATCCTAGGCACATAAATCTATCTTAAAAGTTGCAGAACACAGACAGAACTTCACATTCATCGAATGTCTCAGCTCGTGTTTAGACAAAGAACACTACTTCAATTCTAGGAGCTTCCATTGTTATGAGAAGACTCCTTATCGATACTAGAGCAGTTAATGACGAAATACTTGTGCTGCATGAATTTTACCAGTAACCAATATTAAATAAGAAACAAGAATACTTCCTTCTCTTGATCAAGAGTTGCAGATGTGTTTGTTTGCGTTTTTTTCCACCATTGAATAATATTTTCAAAGCAAACAAGAGGGTATTTTTCATTAAATTATAGTAATTACGTAACAATTGATTTAATACTGGTCAACACAGAGCGGAACTCTTTAATGATTACTTCTTTACAATGTTTTCCACTCAACCACCTCAACCTACTCTGCCTGATCTTCATCCAGTCTGTCCTCATGCTTTGATTTTAATTATCACTACTCCAGATGAAATCAAGTTTCTTCTTTGTTCCCTCTCAGATCATCGCTTTATAGGACCTGATAACATAAATTCAATCTTTCTCCGTCACGTTGCTGATTCTCTCTCTTACCCGCTATCACTCTTGTTCAACAGATTCTTTTCGGAAGGTGCTTTCCCCCAGTTATGGAAGCAAGCTAATATAGTTCCTATTCATAAGTCAGGTGATAAAATTAAGTCTCCTCGTATAGACCAATTTCTATGCTTTCGCCTTTGTCGATAGTCTGTGAAAAGATAATAAAAGACAGACTTTACCAATTTGTCTCTCCATACATAAATACTGCTCAACACGGATTTCTACCTAACAGCTCTTGTTTAACTAATTTGTCCGCATTGCTCACGCATGCGATTAAGTCTATTTCAGATAACTCTCAACTTGACGTGGTGTACTTGGACTTTTCCAAAGTCTTTGACAAAGTAAATATCAATATGCTTCTCTATAAATTATCCGATGGTACATGGGAAATTTATTTCCTTGCTTAAAGATTACCTCTCTAATCGTGAACAGCGTGTAGTTCTTCCTGATTCCTCTTCCAAACATGTTTCTGTGTTATCCGGCGTACCACAAGGAAATGTTCTTGGTCCACTATTATTTCTTCCATATATTGATGATCTTCCATCTCACTTATCTTCACCTTCCAATAATATTCTTCTGTTCGCAGTTGATTGCAAGATCTTCAGGAAAGTAACAACCGATAATGACGCCCTCCTTCTTCAGCAGGATATATCTGAAATAGTTCATTGGTGTAATACCTGGAATATGAATCTAAATCCTATAAAGTCCTCCACTCTTACAATTTCGTTGAAAAAGAACAAATTTTTTTCCAGATACTTTATCGACAATATTCCCATTAAGCAAGTAAATTTTCAAAAAGATCTTGGTGTAATTTTTGATGAAAAATTAATATTTGCTGAACATATCATAGCCACAACTAGCAGTGCCATGAAACTACTTGGTTTCCTCTACAGATTCACAGAAATTCAAAGCCTTTCTTATCTTTTTCAAAGCTTTCATTTCACCTAAATTGGAATATTGCTACCTCATTTGGAATATGGCTTCTTCTACTCACTTGACACATCTCAATTCTGTCTTAAGCTTTTCCATCGCCATTTTTAAATACAGAGTCCCTTCTACTAGATCCCTAAGTAATGCCGAAATTCTAAATATCTTAAACATTCGAACACCCTCTTCAAGACGAAGATTTGGCAGACATGTTATCTGCCATAAAATATCCAGTGTTAGAGTTCGATCTGAACTGTTGCTTTCTGAGCTCAACTTTCGCATTCCTACCCATTCCACGCGAAATAGCAACATATACACATACGCAGAACCAAGATTGGAAATAGTCAAACGCTCTATCTTCGTCAGAATGGTTTCTGAATATAATCGCCTACCACCAGAGATAGACATTTTCAGCACAGAACTAGCCTTTCGAAAACAGCTAAGAAGAAATATGTAAATACTTTTGTGTTATGTTTTTATTCCTGATTTATTTGTAAATAAAGAAGGGCACTTCTCCGAAGTTCCAACTTGTGGAAGATCAATGTTCAAAATATTAGAACCTTAACAATTATATTTACCAACTTGAATGAAATCAAACTCATTCAATATTGAACATAGTTAACTTTAGTGTCAATTTTAATTACATTTTGCAACTCAAATGAAAAATAAATGCTGAAAAAGTAGAAAAATAAAATACCATACATGTGCCCTTCTTGCAGAGTAACTTAAACGATGTAATGAGAACAGAGAAATTACTCTTTTTGTTCTTAAAGCTTGATGGCAAAATCAAGTAGAAGCTCATACATGTAGCTTCATGGAAACTACTAGGCTTTTAAGTAAACACACTACAAAAATAAGTAATATATGTAGTAGTGACATTAGATTACTATTTGAGTTTATTTTCACAATTTTAATTTTAAAGGCCTTCAGGCAATACTATTTTAGTATTGTTCGCTTGCATTTTGATAGTCACTATCTGAGTAAAATGTATGAATGAATGCATTGTTATTTACTTCCTGAACGAGCTGGTGAGCTTCTAAGGACGAGACCTAAAGTTTTAAGGGGCTCCGAAACTCTCCGTTCAACGGACCCCAGCAGGAATTGAACCCGTGACCATGTGTACAAAAAGCAAGCGTGCTAACCTCTTAGCCAACCCAAGGTAAAATTCTGCAATGTCACCATTTTCACCGTACAGCGTTGGCTTCTCAGTCAGGAGTTCCTGGGTTCGTAACTGGCGCTGACCATCTTGACTGAGGTTTTCCAGAATTTCTCCTTAGTCACAAAAGACAATTGTCGGAATGGTACCTTCGACTTGGAGATGGTAGACGACACCTTGATACATCCTTTCCATTACCTTATTTCGCTGACAAGGGAACCTTACGAACCAAGTGCCGGGAAATTTCACCGGACTTGGGCCAAAAGAAAGAGGGCAGGGAGGCAGAGGGTGAGAACATATCTCTCTTAGCAGGAGTGTGAGAGGCAGGAGAACGGGTTAAGAGCCAAGGGACAAAAGAGGAAGAAGATACAGACTGCAGGTGTCCCATGTACCTCTTGATCTGAAAAGACAGGCACGTCTCTTCCGTCTCTCCTCCTGTCCATTTCTCACTCTCTCACCGCCCCTTCTTCTCTCTTTTCTCGTGCAGTTTCCCTGGACACGTAAGTTAAATAGTAAAGATCTCTCTCTCTCTCTCTCTCTCTTTCTTTCTCTTTCTCTGCTCCTCTTCTATGTCTAGAAATATATGTATAGAATGGCATAATACAATCCTTCTGGAATTTTGATAAACTGGTGTACAATTCGTCAACGATTTGACGAAGAGTCGTATCTCAAAAAACTTACTTTTTCAGAAATAAATAAATAAAAATAATTCCGTAGAGCGAAAACAGTTAAATACGAATAGCTCGCTACTTATTGCAGATAATGCAATAAAAATTTCAAAACAGAAGGCTTAGAGAACGTTTTACAAAATAACCTTATTATTTTGCAGGTACCTTTTGTTCTTTCCAGAATTTTTCAACAAGTATGCACATACGCCCTTTCGTGAAAAAATAAATTGTGCAATGCTCAAATTACGCCCTGTAAATAATGACGGCATAATCTTTGAAAACGTATCACTCATTAATGGACAAGATCTCGAGATCGCTGTCCATTGCATTTCATAGTAATTTGTAAGCTCTAGTGCGCTATGAATTTACATTTTTGATAATACTCTTAGTTTTTTAAAAATATTTTGAAAAATGTTAAAACTGGGAGGGGAGCGAGGAGCCCACTTAAAGCACAAACAGATAAAATAATAAAAAAATAAAAAAACACGTCTAAGTAACCTAATTAGCAATTCAGAGTGAAAACTAGACTTGTTCTCACATCTGTTGGACACGTAATACTAAGCTGACTGTCGACGACAACAATGCGTATAGGGCTACTAGAGGGTAAATAAAGGTCATTGGTATAGTCTAATTCGTGCTTCTTTCCAAAATACTCTACGCTTGGTCACAGATGTATCTGCTTTGAATGCTAATTTCATGATTCAACGAATGGACGTATTTTCACTTACGTCTTTTCGTCGAAAAGTAAATTAGGAACCTTCCCGATACACCCTTTCGAGAAATGCGCTGTATATGAGAATAGGTAAGGCACAGATATATGACCTTACGTGGAATAAAAGTATAAGTACCTATGCATATATTGATGGTCTTATCTCAATTTCGATAAAAAGTGACTTACGACCCTTCGTCAAATCGTTGACGAATTGTTTGACAGAGATTCTAATGTTTTGTGTTTCTCTTTCTGTCGTTGCATGATGAATCTGAAAGTGACCATTCGCCTACTGGTGCAGGAATTTGGCGCAGCTGATGACGCATCATCCATTGCGGCCCGGAAAATGTTCAATTAAATTCGTGTCGACTTATTGGATGAAAGAGTGATTGTTGAGCGGTATGAATCTCCAGCATTTGACGACTCTCCAGACGTAACTGATCCGGCATTTCGTGATGATAAGGATATCGAAATGGTATCGCAATCCACAGTAGCTCAACGTGCGCAGGAACAGTCTGATAAGGAAGAAACACCGTCATCTCAAAGCAGGGGCTCATCGTATGTGCCGTGACCGGAAAGAAAGAAGAAAGAAGTTAGCGAACTGTCAGACGCATACAAAAAGAACGGGCATTCCAGTACTGGATAAGCACAGTTGGAAGAAAGAGATCTCTGGAGTCTGTTTAATCTTTGTTTGCAAAGATCAAATCGATTGGCCTGCTGCAGAACTATAAACGATCGCGAGAAAAGATACCGTCACGCGTGAAAATCAGTTCTATAGCACTTTAATGAGATGTCTGCACGCAATGCCATCATTTACGACAGAACAATCAAACAGTGGGCACTGAGAACCAAACGCCAGATTGATGCAGAGGATACAATGAACTTCAGGGCATCAGATTCATGGATTTACAAGTTTAAGAAAAGGAACAGGATCGTCTCGCAATCAATTACGCATAAAGTGTCAAAGAACTGCACCTCATAAGAGCGGGATATTCAGTAGAAATGAGATGAATTCGTCACAAAAATGAAATCGTTGTTCATCGAACGACATTTGGCTCCCAAACAGATTTTTAACACTGATCAAAATCTCTGCGAGAAAGAAATGAATGCAGGAGGAACACTTCGACCAATGGGCATCAAGCGAGTGTATGCAACTGTAGGATCTGAATCTGCAACAACGCACTCATACATGATAATACCTGTCATCTCAATGGACGGAGTTTTACATTCGCCGATGTATATGTTGTGTGCAGAATCCAGCAGGAAATTTCCTCAAAGGAAACCAGCTGATCCATCGAATATTATGTCTTATGCTTCTGGCTCTGCTAACATGAGGAAAGATCAGAAGACAATGCTGACACATATTTTCTGGCTAAGTGTCTATACTTTATACGGAGAACCCATTTTTCTGCTTCTTGATTCCTGGTCTGCCAATAAGTATGAAGAGTTAATCAAATCAACTATTCCAGGAAACATCAGTGGCTTTGAATGGCATTTGATTCCTGCAGGATGCACAGGACTGATTCATCCACTGGATGTCTATTTCTTCCGTCCTTATAAGGCATTTGTTAAGTTCGTGACTGTTGCCATTATCTCGACCAAAGGTTTCAATATCTGGCATCGGGAAAACTTTATTCGGCTCCAGTCCTTCACTCATTATCAGTTTTCGGCGCCACTGTTTAGAAACATGATCAGGTATTTCTTAATAATAACTGACTTTGAATACGAACAAATTGTTCTTTACTTGTTTCTGTGATTTTTATATAAAAAGATGCATGTCCATACCACTCACCCCTATTTAGCTCTGAGTCTAATCAGTATGTATATTTTGACCTCCTGTATCGAATGCGTATAGTCTGGTCGGTAGATCCGAAACTTGGTTGGTAAGATTCCCTTGTGAGTTATAGACGCCTAACGGTAATAAAATAAATTCAAATTGTCACCATTTTCACGGTCATTATCGGCACCACTTGAAATGAAAATACTCTTATTTTGTTACAGCAGTTCTTTACTGATTCAAACTTATTGCTTGGAATGACTATGGCACTTCTTGAAATGTATTGTTTACCAGATTCTCTGCTGAATTTAGCTACAATTCTTTTACACACAACCTTCTTGAAATATTTCCCTTTTCCTTCAGCAACGATCTACACTGAAGAATCCCCACCAAAAGCCTTCATGGATCTTGAAACTTACTGTAACAACAAACACAAACTGAGTGAAAAAGCAGATATATAGTAACCTCAAACATCAGCAACTGAAATCAGCGTCCATGATACGAGATCTCGCAACACAGAGAGGGAAACCGTAACGGAAAAGTGTTCTATGGAAAATGAACACTTGCAGTCCCTCACTCTTTGGCTTCTCCTGACCTCAATTTTCAAAATATTGACAACAAATTTGGTGATTATGTGGATAAAGAATGGAAGTACAGAATACAGTATTTTATTCAAAAAGGGTACTTCCTCGGAAATGCACTTCTTGCGTCCATCCCCTCAACTGCAACACTGTTTCGATTACTCAATTCACTGATTTTCATCACATCTTCATGAAAAATTTTGGTGTCTTCTAATACAGAAAAGAATTGTATCAATTTTACAATGTCTTGCTTCTTCTTTTCTACTTACATGGTTTGCTTGCTTCTGTACTCTGGTATCATCCATGTTTGAAGTTTTCTACTCTGATTTAAAAACTTCCACAGCCATTTCTAATTCTGAAAATGTGTACTTCACTGAAATCGATAACCGTTTCCTCTCACTGATTTTGCTGTATTTTATAACACAAACATTTGAAATTTGAAATGGTAACTTACTATTTAAACTCTTACTTATTTTTTCTTTCAAATCTTTACTTTCCCGTCCTCTTCTAAAGTTTCTATAACGTTCCTTTTCTCGTAAAATAATAGTCGCTACATTCAGTGTGTATTCTTTCTTTTTTTTCTGAAAATATTCTGTAGAAAGCATGTTTTGCATTAACTCTTGCGTAGTAGAAAAGTAGAAACCTAGTTTCCAAAATCTCATCAACTTTCACAGTTATTTACAGGGGTTAAAATCAAATTCTGCAAAATTTGATACCGTCATCATACTGAGGGCTAAATTATGAATGTGTATCAGCAGAAAAGACAATTTTGATTATTTTTTTCAGAGTAAGTTTTGAAAAACGTTCCTCAATTACAGAACTCAAATGCATAGTGACTTTAGAAATATCCTATTCTTTTATTTAAAAATATTCAAGATGATTCATATAGATAAACGTCAACAAATATATTATTATTAGAAAATGTAAGACATTTATTTAATGCAGAAACTGCTCAAGAACTATATTTATACTAGAAGAAATAAATAAACTTTGTACTCATTAAGAGTTTACGTTTTCTCCTTCCTTCTCAAAAAAGGATGAAAAATTCCTGATTAACCAGCCGGAGCTCTGACGGTAGCGCTTGTGTGGATTATGGAACAGGTCATCACCATACTGGAGAAAGTTATAAAAATTACTGAAGTTATTCTTCTACCAAGTAGTGGATAGAATCCCAGAAAGCTTTAGAGTTTATACAATAATCTACAGGAAGGTTCGATCTCAATTCGCTCACCTCATATACCATGGCTATCATTTATAGACTCCATTATTGAATTTACGACTTATTTGAAAATACATAAATTGACACCTACACTGTGTACCAGTAGATTGAAGGGCAAGCCGGATCTTTGTAGGTGATAGATTAAGGTATGTTGTAGCTCTTAGTTCTGAGATGTTTATAGGACAACTAAAGTAAGGTGAATAACGTAATCCAAGGTTCGAATACAATTAAAGCTCCATGTGTCGTTTTCCTCATCCACGTCATTTCCGCTTCCTTAAATTCTTAAATCATAATCACACTGCATTTCTCTTTTCACCTGATGAATCATAAATACAAGACATTGAAAAAGGTCAAAACATATTTAATTTTCATGACTTTCTGTTTGTTACGTAGTGATGTAAAGATTAAAGTGTCTCCTCCTTCTTTTTTGCAATAAAGATGATGCTTTTCTCTTTTCATTTGCTGTTCTAAATCTCCTGCGACCACTCGACATTTGGGCACGCGACACTCTGTAGGCGCCTTGTGGGCGGGGCAAAGGGGAACATAAGGCCTTGAAGAAGGCACGCAAAGTTCTTCGAAGGAAATAACAGGAAGAAATTATCAAATTGAACACAACCACTGTTAGAATATTTACTTGAAGGGGGGGGGGTACTATTTTCCATATTTTAAATGAGACAGTAGATATACGGGAAATGAACTAAAGCATTTTTTGACATAAAATAC